>JAVXUO010003196.1:0-64769 GCA_033065855.1 Escallonia rubra
ATGGATCTAAAACCTACAACTCAGCTGAAGTGGGGGTTGTTTGGATTTCTCAAACGATAGGAAAAAAATGTTGTCTTTCCTATTGAGTTTCCTCTGCACCAATAACCCTGCTGCCTATGAAGCTCTAGTCATAGGCCTAAAAGTGTTGTTAGAATGAAAATTGCCAAAAATGTTGTCTTTCCTATTGAGTTTCCTGTGCACCAATAAGCCTGCTGACTATGAAGCTCTAATCATAGGCCTAGAAGTGTTGTTAGCATGAAAGTTAGGACAATTAATCATGTCCTTATAGTCTCAGAACCAATGATCCATCATCTAGCTGGCAGGTCAAAGTGCTAGCATTGAGGTTTATGTCCACATCAGACCACTGCCTTTCGTCTAGGTGACGAATCCGATGGTTTCATCCTACAACACGTCCCAAGGAAAGCATTTTGTGGGCGTATTTTGGTTATCTACAACATTACGTTAAAAATTGTGAGATGTGAATCTGATGAGAGAAAATGGGAAGTAGCAGAATAGGTAGGTTAGGGAGAGGGAATGTACATCTAGCACAGACATGGTGAACTGAAGATTAAATGGTTAGTCTCCTACCATGGGGCCCAAGGAAAATTCAAAGTCTCAGACACAATTGTTTAAGGAGGAATTTGGAGACACCCATTTCTTCTCTGGTCTTACCAGAACCAATTTTGGTGCCTGGATAGTCATCCTTTTGTTTGTATCATAAACTCATCATCATTAGTATAATAGTCATCACCACACATTTCTTTCTTGTGGAGGCTTCCATTCCACAGCATGGTCACTGAGGTAATTGAAAGTTATTCATACTTGTTCATGGTTTTTGTCTTCTGCATGAATTATGATTGACATGTTGATTTACTGGTGCTATGACCTATGAGGAACTGTGACTTGGAATCTGAAGCTATCTGTTTCTGGTTTTGCTCAGTTTTATGGAGCTTTAAGAAGTTTTGCCCAGTGTCAAATAATATCAGTTTTCACTTGTTTGTGTCAAAAGTTTGCTTGGTTGTAGTTACCTAGAACCTAACTACAGTAATAAAAGTTGAGGCTTATTGGTGATTCTTGCCTCAACTTTTCCAGAAAAAATTTCTGCTTGCTCATGGGTTCTCCTTGATTCAGCGTATAATCATGTTTAAGCAAAATCTCATTAAAGAAACCATAGTTTCAGAGTTCTGATTTTAAGAGATTCAATCAGAGCCAACTGAGCTGGTGAACAGTGTTCAAAGCATTCCAATTTCCTAGAAATGCTCCCTTTTATATGGATACTTAATAACTTAGATTTACTTAGTCCCAAAAAGCCGTTTATATATACATGATAGAAGTGCCCAATATGTCGAGAGAGTTACTTCCTTTAGATTTTGGAACACCTCCTGCATCTAGAATCAATGACGTAGAGCATATAAAATTGGAACCAATTGATTCCATTCTCCATCATTTGCCTAAGCAAAATTTTAATTTCTGCATTTACCTATTATGACCCACTTTAAAGAGCTACTCTTTTAGTAACTCTTATGATTATTACAGAGTAGCTCTTAGCAAACTACTTTATGTTTATATTGTTTTGAGTACATTAAGTTACTTATGTAGAGTGTCGACTGTAGGGAACAATCTCCCGCTTCGCAAAAAAATGGGAAAACACACACATGCTCCCACACACAAATTATGGTCGACCAACTAATTTCTTCAATTAAGCATTCCATATTAAATTCTAAAGTAAGCCCTCACCCTTGAGAAGTACAGCCTGTATTTCATGCTTTTTTCCACTTCTACTTATTGCAAATTCCTAGAACAGTACTTAAATGTGTAAACATTGACTGTTCTCATCATTTTGGCCCCATTTTAGCAGTCAAACAATACTTATTTGCTCTGCAATTGCAATTTGAGTTAAATACAATGCTAAGATATTTTTATTCAATCCTGGACACTCGAAAACAATCATTGGGGACTAATTATGTAAAATTTCTCTATGATGCGTACGAAAGTAATAGCTGTGATTGCTTAGTGATTAAGAGAATTGAAGGCACAAAAGCATTTGAAGGAAGGAGTATTGAACCCATGCATTGTAGTATCTATCAAGAGATATGTTCATAAGCTTACCTAAAGTTTTAAAAACTTGCTTTCTATACTGTAACTCGTATTAGGAGCAGCCTTCTTGGAAGTACCTAATAAAATCAAACAGAAATAGAACAAAATTAGAAATAATTAAAATATAGAAACAGCTTAATAGAGCAATCCAGAAATTGTGCAACAGAAAAAAAGTAAATGCAAAGAGGATGAGACCTTTAAGAAGTTAAGACTTCCTTATACACGACATTTCTTGTGTACATGTGTCTATCTTTGTCTTGAGAAGCTGACTTCAGCAGTATCTTTGTTGTAGACATTGAAGTCCCACGAGACAATGCAACATACAATTGGCCATGAGAAAAGACAGGTTGAGGTAAATAAACTCCAACATGTGGTATAGTTTGCCCTTGAGCTTTGTTTATTGTCATAGCAAAACAACTTCGTACAGGAAATTGTGTACGCTTAAATATAAAGGGGCTAAAACCATCCTCCGGTGGGAGAAGTGGAATTCTAGGGAGTAAGACAGGTTTCCCAGCAAACTGTCCCAACGTTATTTCTGCATGAATAACATTGGGTTCGAAGCCTCTACAGACCATTCTAGTTCCATTGCAGAGTCCTTCCGAGGGGTCTAAGTTTCTTAACAACATAATTGGGGAATTAACCTTAAGGTCCAACTTGTGCGGAGGAAAACCATTTGGTGTCAATGAGTTCAAAAACTCCTCTGGATAGTAATTGTAAGTATCATCAACTGCCACATCATAGCTTCGATATGTCCATACCTCTCCAGGAAAAATTGATATAATCTTCTTGTTGAGCATATCTACTGTTTCATTTGTTGTTGCGAGAATTGCACGGTTAGTGATGTATTCGGCATGACCACAATTCTTTTCAATTGATGGGAAGATAGTATTAATCAAACAATCCTCGGCATCACTTTTGTTGGCATATGTCACAAGCATTTCGTTCGGAATCTTGATCATATTTTCCTCTATGCATGGTTCATCGCCATTCCCGACGCGTAAAAGGAAGTCACTAAATGTTGCATCTGACGAAGCCCTCATATTTCTGTTCAATTTCAGCTTCTCCATTTCAAGCCAAAGGTGCGACTTCACTAAACTTGCGTTCACATTTTCAGCTCTTGTACTCCTTGGAACAACGGGAAGAACTTGACGGAAATCGCCACCAAAAACAAATATTTTACCTCCAAATAGTTTGTCATTACCCATAATATCTCTCAAACTTCTGTCCACTGCTTCGATAGACCATCTTTTTGCCATTGGTGCCTCATCCCATATGATTAGAGTAGCTCTTCTTAGCAATTCTGCCCTGCCACTTTGTTTAGGTATGCTACACACAGCTGTTTCGTTGCCATCAATTGGAATTTTAAATGCAGAATGAGCTGTTTGACCACCTGGCATAAGTGAAGCAGCTACACCGGATGTTGCTGTTGCAATTGCAATTAGCTTTCTAGATCTAACTGTAGCAAGTAGAGCTTGATACAAGTAGGTTTTACCAGTCCCCAGGACCATCAATGAAAAATGCACCACTTCCGTTCGAATTTACCCGATCCATTATGATGTCATAAGCAACCTGCTGTTCTGGGTTCAAAGATGAAGCGGCTAAAAGATCCTCTGGTGGAGTTATAACAGCTAGTTGATCAAGTACTTCACGCTTTTCCATGTTAATTGCATCTGAAAAAGTTGATTCCATAGTCGGTAAATCATACTCTGTTATGCTTCTTCCCATGCTTTCCAAGAAGAAGTCGACCTCTTGCAAAGTTTTGTATTCTCGCATTTTATCAGTCATCGGTGACATCTTCAAAAAATCTTCTGACAGTGAACTGAAATGAATGTCCCATAGATTCCTAACATCATTAGGCTCACAATATACTAAGATGATCGCAAAAAGGCGTCGCAAAGCCTTCGGCATTTGAAAGTGAGCAGCTTCGTGTAAACATTCTGAAATACTGTCATGTGATTGCAGCAATCCTCTCTTTGCCGCAGCCTCTTTGAAAGAGTGATATTGGACACCGTTATAGGTTAATAAGTACAAAAAGGAGGTTGGACCCCTTACATGGTTCAGTAGAAGTCTCAAATAATATCTTTCCCCTTCCGATGGATTTGCTCCATTGACACGGCCAATCACTTCCTTTGACTTTCTTTTGCTCCAAAACTTGCCTTTCTTGTTCCAGACATAATGCTCAGGAAATTCTCTATAAAGGTAAGTTCTTGCTTCTTTATCATCTTCATTACTGCAAGCCTTAAAGAATTCAGTTAGCATTGTTCTTGATGCAACATCCGAGCATAATAAATTCTCCAGATTTTGATTTTCCCAATATGAGACACATTGCTTGTTTGGTAGGTGTAGCTGCAAATTTATAACGGCCGGATGCATCTCGTTCAAATCGAACTAAAAAATTCTCCACATAGCCTCTTGTGCTGATACCCACCTAGCATCTTGGAACTGATGAATTTCATCAATGACAACATCCTCTTCATCATGAGCAATGTGGACTGCAACTTTATCATGGCCCTTATATATATATTTGTAAAGATATTTGACTGCTTGAATTCCAGAGCAAATTTCGACATTCAGGTGACAGTCATACCTTGTCAATAAAAATGGGTTATATGGAACAACCCAACGATTATTCAAATATTTCTTGCGTACAAATACTTCACGGTTGTCATTTCTTCGCCTGTATATTGGATAAGAATTCTCCCCTTGCATTGTCTCTGGGCAAAAAGGTCGTGGGTAATGATTCTTGCATTGTCCTTCACGCATACATGCATTTTTTGGATTCTTTTCTCCACAAGGACCATGCATCATGTGTCTAACAACCTTTTCGTACAGATCTGGTTCACTATTTACATCAGGGATTTCGGCACATACATAATTATCAAAACAGTCCGAGCTTGTAATCTTATATTGTGACTTCAAAATGAGCAATATGTGAGCATGAGGCAAGCCTCTTTTCTGGAACTCAATAACGTAAACATAAGCAGCAACTTTACCAAATATTTGTTTCTTAAGCAGTTGCTCCTTCAGATCATGTAGCTTTGCTCGAAAAATTCTAGCAGTTAAGTCAGGCCTATCTTGAGCAGTTTGACCTTCTTTCAACTCCTCATGTATCTCCTTCCACTCTGAATTACAAGTCATTGTTATGAAAAGATCTGGCTTTCCAAAACGTTGCACCAACGCCATGGCATCAAGATATCTCCGTCGCATGTCTCGTGGCCCACCAACAAAAGATGAAGGCAATACAATTCTTTTCCCAACCATACTTCCCCTGACCACTCCGGCCAATACGCTATCGGCAATTCCTTGGTACAACTCAGCTCGTAACTTGGATTGTTGATTTCTATAGTAATCAAGCCGAGTTGTTTCAAGCTTTATATACATATCTACTACATATTGCTGCAATAGTCTTCCCGATAAAAGAATAATAGAGTTATCGTCATCTCGAATTTGCAATTTGTAAGAGTAGTATTGCCTGCATGATACCTTCCTCAGTTCCTCACCTCGAACACCTATAAAATTCTTTGGATGCATTGGTTAGACGGTAAAACCTACAAGAGAACATTGTTATCCTCTTTATCGACAAAAACTGAGAGCAGCGAAGAAGCAGAAAATCACCTTGTTGTTCTTGGTAAAAAATATCTTCTGCTGATGTAAAGCTATGGATATTGGCATTTTTAGTTCTTTGAAGAACGGACTTGCTAGCTTTTTCGGAATCTATTTTTAGTATATTTTGGTGCCACCCAATATCACCTCTGGGAAATAGTAATGGATACTGCAAAGGATCATAACACCCATAGTAGTGTCTTACTCTATGCTTATGCCCAGAATGCGCATGGACAATAATATCCCTTTCATATGCAGATGTAGGATTGTTGCCTTCGATCCAAATTGCAGCCACTTGATCAGCTGATGGAGAATTATAAACTCTTTGATCCAATTGAACATCGCTTCTTATACGAACTTCGCAAGCATCTAAAGGACTCTCTTCTAATCTGCGCAGAAATTGAGCATAGGGATTCTCAGATAGAAGGTCCATGAGTTTCTTGGTAATGGGTTCATTCAGCTTGGCATCACTTAGAATTTGCAATCTATTTTTGAGCTCGTTGTCTGTATCAAAGAAATATAACTGAAAATAGGAAGGAATATTATTTGGCGGGACCAGAGAAGGAAGATCATGGTAAATTTGCCCTTGAGCTCGGAAAGTGTAGATTCCTCTCCTAGAACTTGCAAGTTCTTTATCTAACTTTACACCAAATGATGTGAACGAAAAGATACTGTTATATGCTCGAATATGTCTGCGAAACTCTACTGCATCATCATTCTGAGAGGTAAATAGCACCCGTAGATCATCTGGAATATTGGGCTTCGCCAAAACTACCTTTCCACCATAACAGCAAAAACTTGGAGGCTCATAGTCAAATTTCTTAGCACCACAAAAATTGCAGGGATTGCATTTCCGTAGTTCAAAAGTAGAAGAGTAGACTCTATGGCTTACTGTTTCATCTGGTTCACCCAAAATTGTACAAAGCTGAAAGTTTTAGTATAAATGAAAAGAGTAAAAAATGTCTAAGAGGTAGTCAATATGTCATTTGACAGCATCACAGTAAGCAAAGCAATGTTGTTTACATCTTTATTCCCAAGATATGCAAGAATGACAATAATCATCTTGACGTATAAAACTAAATCATACATACGGTATATTTTTCTCAAGGATAAACCATAATTAATGAAATTTTATGTTATTGATGTGGTATTTGAATTGGGCTTGATTATCAGCTGCAACTATGGAATTTGAAGATCATTCTCTATATTTTTTCTTAGGCCAAATCTCTAAGGACGGATAAAATTGAATCATACATAATGTATATTTTTCTTAAGGCTGAAAAACCTTTTCTACATCAGTGCAAAAGCAATTCAGTGCTTCTTACTTCCATAATTGTCCAGGTTTAATTTATCCCTCTACTTTCAAATATATATAGATTCTTTGAGCTCTCTATTTGAGTTTGGTTATGTATGTAACTCCTGAAGCCAAATAGTTGATGTGGTACAACCAAAGTATGCATTTTCCCACACACTCAAGTCTACAAACCTTAACCCCTACCAAGACCTACCATTATACATCAACTCAGGCATTCACCTGAAGCCTCAAATCAGCAGTTCCAGGCACCACCTAGCCAACACATCTCAAAACTTCCTGCCCCGCATATTTTTTGGATAGTTGGTTATTAAATTAAACGGTTTTACTTTCGTACTTCAATATGCTAAGTTGAATGAAGTGATCACGTACACCCTCTCACCCTCAGCTATTCTCTTTCTTCTCAATATGCTAAGTTTGATTTTTTTTGTGACATATGCCACAAGAAATTGAACCGATTTTATTGGGACTACGTGACCTAGTGGTTGGGTCATCCTATAGTCACCTATCTCAGAGTCACAAGTATTGAATCCTTTACAAATTAAGAGCAGCGACTGGGTTCAAGTGCACAGCCAGTTGGCTAATCTCCTTAAATAAAGAATCTCATACCAGGGTAATAAGGATGACCTCTCTGTATCTGAAACGAAGAAAATTCTGAAGTTTACCGGCATAGAAACCCATCCATTAATTATCTGCATTGCAATCTGAACTCTTATTCTTTTCATAGCCATTTGCTGTCTTTGGCTTGTAGACAACGATCATTTAAGCTACACGAATATATAAAGAAGCCCAAGCGCTATGTTTTAGTGTCACACAGAAGAGTAGCAAGTAGCAAGAGGAGTAACTAAAGAAAGGTAGTCTGAAATACGCATATGAACTTGCAAAATCAAGTCAAAACATCTTGAATGGCCTTAGCCTTCTAGAGGTACCCCTAGACATGCGTATCGCTGCTATGGGCATTGAATGCCATCGGAGTTAACATTATGCTTGGTCTCTTGTGTTCCCATAAAAGCAGATAAAACAACCTATTCTTGGTAGAATCTTCTCTCTGAAATGAATGAAAAAGCGGGCCACATTAACAGCTAGCTAGCTCCAACGAACAGACCACAACACGCATACCCGCAAAAGCAAGAGACTCTTAATCTGAGAAGAGTGCTTATCCCCTAGATATCCAAAATTCTGCCTTGGCCTGGTGTACCCCACCCAAATCAATGTGCAATCGACGGGAGTCTCAGTACAATACCTCTAAAAGTGCTTCATAAATCTCAAAACTAAGGGCAAGATCAGGCTGAAATCTCCACAGTCTATGATGACTGTATTGCTTTTTAATTGATTAAGCCTTTGTGAAGCGACAGCAAACAAAGCCTATACTCCGGAAGACTAATTCTCTTAAAGAGAAAGCAAGAGAATTGAAAAGGGGAGAAATCACCTTTCGGTCCTTGCCTGAAAATATCTTCAACGAGTTTGACATTATGCTGCCACATGTTCTATTGTTTAACCGCCAAAAAGGAAATAATAAATAAAGTAGTATAAGGACAAACTCTAATGACAGTTTTGAGCTATACTCAAACCCCTCATTGGCTCTTCAAGTAATTCTCTTAATCTCTGAACATTTGAAAATCCAGCTCTAAGGAAACTTAAAAGAGTTTAAACTTTATTACTACATCATTATCATTTCTTTACGTATCATTTGTACACCATGGTTTCTTGGAGTGCGCTCTGGACTCCTAGTGATTGACTTGAACAAAATATAACCACCTCCACCAGAACACTAAATGTGGTCATCTCCTCTGCATCAAAAGCATCATTCAGCCAACCTTATGACCTACAGATTTGGTCACCTATAGTCATCTATTTCAGAGTCATAACTACCAAATTCCCCACGAAGACCAGCCACTATCTTCAAGTGCACAAGCAATATGCATATCATCTAAATTCAGATACAACATCCATGAAGTTGGATCCACATATGCATATATAGATGCTTATACAAGTCCTGAATGAGGAAAATGACCATGCAGCAAAGTATCCTCTATTAAACTCAGCATCCTATGGTCGTGTAATGCCATAAGGTTGAACAATAATTATGGAAAAAGTAAACCAAAAAGGCACAAAAATCATAACCTCGCTCTCAAATGGTTAAATGACATGAGCTTACAATTAGTGCTTTATTATATATGCATGTATGTGTGTGTGTGTGTGTGTGTGTGTGTGTTGGGGGGTGGGGGGCGGGGGGGGGGTGGGGGTGGCGCACGCGCGAACTTTATACACATATGTTTCTTCAAATGATATAATTAATTTGAACTAATACTCTAAGTACCTGCTAATGAACTAACAAAAATAATCAATAACTAAAAGTAACTTATGAAAGGATTAATAATATCACTTTGGCGTCAATGGTCAAGAAAATATATGCCCTTTCGGACAGTGCATTATTTTTATTTCCTTTATTGTTTATACCACTTGCTTATGATATGTAACTCCACATGGTACTAAAAACTTTTAGATGAAGACACAGTTTCACAGGTCCTTTCCTAGAACAACCGTGTCATTGCAACATGTGACGGTTCTATGCTGCAAGAGAATCTTGTTTTCAAGGAGTAACAGCATGCACCTGGAGTTCTTTCCCAACACTATTTTGTAATTTACTTGCCATATTTGATAACTATATATATAGTACATACTTACAAGATGAATACAACCAATACCTAAAAGAAGTATCTTAAGGTGGCTAAAGTTTTTTATTTTGCTGGGAATTATAAGATCTATGTGGTTTGGGATCTTGTGTTCGTATATTTTCTAATCTAGTTTATATCTTTCTAACTCCTCATTATCTCTTCTTCAAAACGCACTTAGGCATTTCCCAGGGCTCCCCAAACATAGAGAAAACAAATGAACTATGGGTCAAACTCTTGTATCACTCATGCCACAGAAAATGTAGCCCGTCTAAACCACACTCTCTTACTTTTGCAAGGGAAGTACTGTACTTAACACTAATCACCATCCACATTTTTACAACTTCCTCCAATTCACAAGATCTACTAAGAGTTCAAGCAGAACTTAAATGATGTCTCACCCACCTTTACAAGCATATGCATTATACTCATAATTACCATATGGTTCATGCAGATAAACCATTACATTTATGTTCATGTAGACTAACCAGCAGAATAAAATCGGTCAACAAATGTGATTTTCGGCCCTCTATATGTCAAATCATGTCATAGTCTGAAAACGAAGGACGCCTAAAAAAACCAAACGCAGAACTTAGAAAGGAACTTGCCAGAGATCCCTTCGCTCCATTTACTCTCCTAATAGAAGAACATCCCGACAAAGTCAACATCGCATCTCACATCCAGCAAAATATTAGTATTTTGTGTTTTTTTGGCAAGGCAAAACTTTCTGTCCCATTTACGGGTATGCCTTTTTTAAATCTAATTGGAGCAACTACTCCTACTTTAAATCTTTATAAACTGTGCACGCATTTGCTCAATTTACCTTACTCTATGGATTCATTGTTTGATGTTATCTTTGGTATTACCATTGTATTCAAGGTGTTTGAATATATGGAATGACATGCATCATTACTCTGCACTTTTGCACATTAGATGTTCACTGAACTGTTTCCAAATTCCTCTTTTGGGTAAGAAAATATTTCAATTTGCATCTTAAGCTTTGCACAAGAATCTGCTTCCTTTCGTATCAGTGAAACTTAAAGTGTGATAGAATCTCTGTATCTTTAAAGAGTGATGTGCCTAAACATATTAAAAATGTGATAGAATGTCTCTATCTTAAAAATCCTTGCGTAAGTGTCATTTGTAGCATAAACTGTCAAAGAAGAAAGAAGACAACAAAAGAATGACATAATGTACCTGGTCTCATCTCTGGGATACCTTCCGTTTGATGTCGCGCGATTGCAAGTGATTTTACATTTATGCTCCGGCTTTTTCTATTTTTGGAAACTTGCTTTATATGCAGAGCTCTTTGTTCATTGGTAAGTTGAGCATATTTATTCCTCCGATAACTGCGATTGAAGGCTATTCTGTCCTCTGCACATGTGTGAAAAAGTCCCCATTCTCAATAGTTATTATATATTTACCTGATAACAGGGGCTAGACAGTAGCATAACATTAGAACCCGAAGAGGAGTTGGATAACAAGTAGATAAAATTCGACTCCCATATCTCAAAACGGTCGGCATGATTATTACCCATATGCTTAAACACTGAATCAGCCAATCACAGCAAAGCGTGCGAGCTAAATCATATAAGCTCCAATATCTCAGAGTATATGGTAATAATGCCTATTCTTCGTAGGCTAAAGACGTTGGATCTTCCGACCACTATCTATAATATAGAATTAGAAAGCCGATTCAGCTACCCATCCAACAACCAAAAAGCACTAATGATACAACATACCTCGTGCCATCTTTGGTCTTTTTTTGGTTCGACGTTTCCTATTTTCGGAAACCTTCTCAACGTGTTGTGTTTTTTCGTCGGTGGTGAGTCGTGCATATCGATTCTTTTGGTAAGTACGATTGAATCCTTCTTTTCTCTGCATGTAATATGATGGGTTCCATTTTGTTTAAGGCCATGAGAATAAAACCAATTCGCTTATTAGCTTTTCAAAAGTATAAAGAGATATAGAGGTAATAAAATAGCGAAAACCTTCTCTTTCCATCTGATAACACGTGCTAAACTTTTCCAGTTGGTTTGTTTGCAGCGGCGACATATATACCCAGATACTAAGATGCACCTACAAGTCAAACACATAACATGTGAAATGTGAGGCAGCAATAGTTGAAGACTAAGTTCATCCTTAGCGGCATTGGTCTCGAAGGACGATTCCATCTTGGTTAGTGTTGGTAAGTAAACTTACTGGTACCGAAATTCACTTAGGTTTGATTACTAAGCTTTTCATTTTATCTTCTATAAGTTTGTTGGTAAGACCATCTTTATCCCTCTCTTACTTTATTGGTACCTACATCCCACACGGCCATGGAAATAGAGTCTAACCACCTCTTGCTCTTTTTAGGGAAATTAACCCAGGGATACATCAACTATTATCACAAGATGTCAACTCCAAAAGGCATAAGGTAAAGCATCGAAAAAGTTTCAATTAAAGGCAGAAGGAACTGACCTTTGTGGGTCATATCCAAGAACATAAAAACCTGAGGAAGAATTGTTTCAAGGCCAAAATGGCGTTGGACAATCCGTCAATGATCAATTAGAACTCGATATATTCCAGGTTTAATAATCTCTATCGGCGAAACCACTATAAAAGATAATTATACCTTAGTTAATTCGTAATATCTTGAGCATGTAATCAGTTAAATTTAATGGTTCAACCCAAGCCCTACATTCAATTAAAAATAGTGTAACCAGTTGTATATTTCTAACGATGTGATGAGTTCTATGCCATATCTTGCGCTATTTAGGCCCTTAATGGTTTTCCTTTTTCTGATAAGTATAACTCAGTCTGCTCAACTCTAGGCCCTTAATCTTTGAGTTGTCTGGATTTAGACTGAATGCTCGCAGATAAAACAACATCCTCATCAACATGGCCTATGTAGAAACAGAAGTACATGGAAACAGCAAGGATGTGAAAAATTGTATGTGGAAGTAGGACATGGATCAGAATGAAATTGAAGAACTTTCAGAATAGACATTCTGTGATAATAGTTTTATTGCTGCAGGGATAGGAACACTGGCATCTAGGATGAGGTCTCCATTACTGTTACTGGGGTGAGTTCTTATTTTGAGTCTTGAAATGCATAATATCCTTCTACCATAGGCAAAGCTTTAAATTTTGCCAGCCATTCGTATCTGTTTTTTTCCTGTGTGATTGGTAACACAACAAGGCAATTTGCACATCTTCAAACACCTTGCATGCAACTGTGAAAGGGGACGAAAACATGTAGGAGACACATAAGGAAGAAGTGGCAGTGGCGGTAGAGGCGTTGAGCATGCAATATCACCCTGATTGGTACTATTCCCCTAGCATTCCATTTTCCCGTGCTTGGATTTACCTATTGAACACCTGTATTTATTCTCAATTAGTCCAAAATGAGTTCCAAACACTTGTGTTTACTCTCATTTGAATTCCATGAGCATTTTCGAAGATGATCGAAGAGAGGCTCGCAAGCGACTTGGTGCAAGTACAAATACCAACATCTTAACGGGCACATAAAATTGAGTGCATACAAGTTAATCCAGGAAATTCCCCAGGGTAGTTTAGTAATCTAAAAGTTCACCTATACTCAGCGTACAATGAACCACACAAGGCACAATTGGAAGCAACACATTTAGAGTTCCACAAGAAGGTTTTATGGGTTATGTGCAACATCACAGGATTGCATATTGCCGACACGATGTTTTCATTAATTTGAATTCCATGAGCAGTTTCGAAGATGATCGAAGAGAGGCTCGCAAGCGACTTGGTGCAAGTACAAATGCCAACATTTTAACGGGCACATAAACTTGAGCCCACACAAGTTAATTCAGGAAATTCCCCAGTGTAATTTAGTCATCTAAACAAGTTAACCTATACTCAGTGTACAATGAACCACCCAAGGCACAATTGGAAGCAACACCCTTTTTGAGCTTATGAAATTTCCCTAATGATTCCTAAATCTGCTTTTTCCTATCAATTGAGTAAGACAATATGGCATTTGCATATCTTCAAACACCTTGCACGCAATGGTAAAAGGGGACAAAAGCATGAATCCCTTTTACTAAGAAATAATGGAGGGAAGACATGTATGAGACATGTAAGTAAGAAGTGGAGATGCCAAGCGAAAGCAGAATGTATCTTTGCACAGCTTAATTACTCATTTTGAAGTAGGTGCAAATCATGTAAAATTTGATCATATGACGGGCTGATCGACCGAATGGCTGCAGTGGTAGATGATGCAATCTCATGTGCGCAGAGTGATCGGATGCATGATAGATAGTCGACATTGAAGAGCAGAATGTATAGCAGAGGATAATAAAAACTGAGAGTAAAGTGTTCCCGTTCTTGATCTATGAAACGCGGTTCCGTTAATGCAATCACTGACCTGTAGATGAAGATTTGGATGAAGTGTTGTACGAAGAAGTTTGAACTACAGAAAGCAGGAATACTTGTAGAGGCAACGCCGGAGTGTGCGTGGGGAGGGAGAGAGCCTGGCGAAAGAGAAGGACCGTTTCTTTTGCAACCATGGCGTCTCTTGGAGGTGCGTCGAGCGGGTGGCAGGTTGTTCCTCTGTTTTTTGAAAACCGGTGGGTAGTTGGTCTTAAGTGATATTGCTGTGGGTATTTTGGGGATAAAAATGTTTAGAAACATTAAAACTTGTCTAATGAAGATTTGGATGAAGTGTTGTACGAAGAAGTTTGAACTACAGAAAGCAGGAATACCTGTAGAGGCAACGCCAGAGTGTGCGTGGGGACGGAGAGAGCCTGGCGAAAGAGAAGGACCGTTTCTTTTGTAACCATGGCGTCTCTTGGAGGTGCGTCGAGCGGGTGGCAGGTTGTTCCTCTGTTTTTTGAAAACCGGTGGGTAGTTGGTCTTAAGTGATATTGCTGTGGGTATTTTGGGGATAAAAATGTTTAGAAACATTAAAACTTGTCTAAACACTTCATACTTTTAAGGTAGAGAGATAATTACATCTTGTGTGGTCATTGTTTTGTGCATCTTTTCGGTCCACAAATTTCTAAAAGGTCATAAAAACACTGGTTTTATAAGTTAATGAGCCTAAGCCTAGGATCCCCTCCTTACCTGTTTTACTCAATTTGCCCTCTAGATCACTGGCACATTGCGACTTTTTAGCATTGAGAAAAAGATCTTGCCATCTCAACTAATAATTTAAATGGATGAAATCAGTTTCTCATTGGCTTTCTTTTCTGTACATCTTTGCCTACACGACTACCACCTGCAAAGTTCTCGGCACTACTCACCAAGCCATAGCAGCACAATCATGCCCTACGTTTTTCAAATCTCTTTCCCAATACCTATGTGGTTTTTCTTTACACGTAAAAAATATGGATCACAAACACCATCATCGCAAGAGTCTTTAAAAAAGTTCAATAATCTCATGGTACTTGTTTCAATAATGCTGGAAATTTGGTGTCATATCGAACAGAGGCGAAGTGGAAGGTTCCAATAATGGTTCCTAATGTGTTCAATGAGTGAGAAAAAATTGATTTCACTTGGAGATGGAGAGTCGGCATTAAACTGGTGGTCGTATTAATTGTAAACATTGACAGGGCGTAGTTGTTAATCCTTTTAACTACCGCGTAACCATAGTTAGAAACTTTAAAGACCTTTTATGAGCCGGCATCATCTCGACCTATAAACTTCATGTGTCAGTGATCTCACACCGTATTATGGGAAGTTGGGCAAAAAATGTAATGGAGAAGAGCCTAGTAGATGCGCCCAGCTTGAGCAAAGCATGCCTCAACAGGACTTTGCACCTTGCGCTAACTGCAAAATTACGCGCTTTCTCGAAGGGGCACGTGTTTTTGCAGGTCAATCTGCGTAATTGCACTTTCAGTTGCAAATCAGTCCAAAAGCTAACTTCCATTCAAAATCCACCATTAAGTAGTCATGTGCAAGACCTTAAATTAAGGGCATAATTGCCAATTCAGATTATGTGTCAAAGCAATTGCTATCCAAATTCTAATTGGGTCAAGTCAGCATTTTATACAGATTAGTTCACTTCAATATGTGGATTGCTCTTCGGTGCAAATTCACTTCAACATCACCACCACCATGGCAATTACGGAAACCAAACCCGCATGCCATGGCTGTGTCTCTACCAAGCCATAACCATTGGGTGTTTATCCAACATAAGTGAAAGAACAAGTTATATGGATTCTGGGAGATCATTTCTTGATTAAAGTGAGTTTTAGATCTACGATGAAAATAGGTATTGGTTGGGTGGGTCATGCATGCAGCGAGGGCGAGCTGTGGTGGTGGAATTGGGTTGGAACTACTGTGAGGGGTTGGGGTGGGGGGTGGGGGGTGTAAACGTAGTAGGGTGCTTAAATTGCAATTGTGTGTGACGTCATGGTAATGAGGAGGCAAGGCCCCATGGGTGATGGCGGCGGCAGAGAGATACAGAAAAAAGAAGTGGGTCTTGTAAGGAAAATCATTGTAGCAACAGAGAATCATTGTGAATAGGAGAAATGGAAACAAGCATCTGACATCAGAGTATGTTTATTTCTTTCTTGTTTTTTAGGTTACTTGACACAATAACAAATTTTCCCTTTATTTTGGGCAACAAAGTGGCATGTGTTTATTTACCCTTAAATTGGTTAACGAAGTGGCATGTGTCTTGCACATGACCACTTAATGTCGGTTTTTGAACGGAAGTTAGCTTCTGAACTGATTATGAAAGTGCAATTACAGGGAGTTATGAGTTAACGCAGGTATTAACGGACTGGCCAGCAAAAACTTGTATAATTCAGGGGACAGTTTTGTCATTATCTCTTACCAAAACACAACTAAGAAATTGCTGGAGTTGTTCCTTGCTAGCGATGGAATCACACTAATTTAGACCCACATTTTTCTCCAGATAACCAACTAGATGCGGCATTAAAAACGGCATACCTTCAAAGAGTTAAGCAGACCAAGGCCCGGGCGTAGTCTGCATGTCAATATTTCCATCTTATTAGGTAGATTCCATCCTCTACTATTCAACAGAAGTGTAGTACCAAACTGGGAATAACTACAGCCACAGTGCATTCCTGAAATCAGAGGCATATACAGATTGAAATTTTATGACTTTCGCAGAAATAGCTCACATTTCACTTGCCAAACTGGAAGTTGACAAAAGTTGCATAAGGGAAAATAAAGATGAAGAGCTGCAAAACGCTACAAGCAAATTACAAAGGATGAAAGGTGCAACTGAAGTTGGGCACCTACGCTAAGATTTATAGAGTATCTACATATATAGAGCTATATATATGAGTAACAATGGCATATATAGGGGCTGATGAATTTTAAGTTTCAAGTGCTCAATATTTCAACAATTATAGTTTGTTTTAAGTGACATTACGCAAAAGCATATAGTTTCAACTAACAAACATGAAGCAGTGCTTCACAGAAAACGAAACCAATCCAACAAAAATCTACTTGGATGAACAGAAAAGAAAAGATACACTCCACTGCCGTTTTTTTTTTCTTTCTTTTCCAAAGTATTGCAAATCTTACTTACTATGCTGTGAAAACAGTAGGCAAAATTTCTTACACGTGTTATATGGAAATCTCAATGGCTCCGAAGTGGAGTTTTTCGATCAGTAACTATATACCCTCCTACAAGTAAAATACGACTTATTAGCTCTAAGATCATAAACAAGTGAATTGTTACATGAATGGTGTTTAAGGATCCCCTTCCCTTAAGGAATCAGAATACTTAGTAGCATCCAATGATAAGACTTTGCATCTAGCAACTGACCTAATACATACCACTCCTCTTCCCCGTCATCATCATCATTATCCAAGCAATTGTCCCAAGCTGTTCAGCTACATGAATCCTTTTCTTCCATTCCACAGGCATCAAAGGACACGTTCTCTGATAAATTCCAGGCATTCAAGTCTTTTACACTATACATCCCCAAGTTATCCTCATTTTACCCCTACTTCCTCTTACACTGTCAACTTGGCATAAACCATTTCTTACTGGGGCATCTCAAGGCCTACGTTGGATATGACGAAAGCATCTCAACTGATGCTCCCTCGTCTTTTCCTCATTTGGCGCCACCCTGTCTTTGTTGCAGATATCCTCATTTATTATTCTATCACTCCTTTTGTGGCTGCACATCCACCTAAGCATTTCCTTTTTGGCTACACTCACAGTATGTGTATCGTGTTTCTTAGTTGCCCAACATTCTAAAACCATACAACATTGTCGGTCTTGCTGTCGTCCTGTACAAGATTCACTTCAACTTAGAGAGGAATGTTACAATCACTGAGCACCACAGTAACAGACCTGCACTTTATCCCACGCGCTCTTATCTTAAGAGGCAACATCCTCGCCAAGCTCTCCCTCCATGTGCATTAGGTACTGTTTGACCATTCCATATTACTTTCTCCATAGACCTCCTCCTAGTGTTACTAAAACTGCATTCCAGGTACTTCAGCTTTGTCCTGCTTAACCTTAAGTCTTTGGATTTTAAAGTACTTGTACCTAACTCTAACTCGACGTCTAATCATATCCAGTCTCGTGAATTAAGACTATACCATCCGCATATAATGTACAGCATGGGACCTTCCTTATCCCAAATATTCTAAGGAAGCTCGTCTATAATCAAAGTAAAGACATATAGGCTTAAAGCTAACGCTTGGTGAAATCCAAGCGTACTTGCAGACTCCTAGTCATTCCATCGGTTGTTCTCACACTAGTACTCGGCCCATCATGCATATCCTTAAATCACATTAATAGGCACTCCTTTTCCCTATAGATCCCACTACATAATTTGCGTTGGAACTATAAAAATAATTCCCGTAATGGATCTCCCAGGCATGATAGCAAATTGATTCTCATATATTTTAATCCCTTCTAATTATACCCTCTCCAAAATCTTGTGAGCTTGATCGTTGCAACTTTAGATATCTCATGAATTCTTATATATAGGTATTAAAGAGCTTTCTTCCAATCCAAAAGCATTTTTCAGACAACACGAGATATGTTAGACAACAGCCATCACATCTATGCCCACATCAAGTAAGCTTCTCCAAACCTCAGTATTGGATTTCGTTTTGTCCTATAGCCTTCCCTACTTCCATCCTTTTCAAAGGTTCCTGCACTTTTGCACTTTTCACTTCAGATGTTGCAACTCTACGTACCAAACCACTGGTTGCTATCACCAAACAAGTCATGTAGTTCGTAAGGATTAGCATCAATTCCTCCGTTAACTAGCCTATCCAAGTATCCTCACAATATTTCCCTACCTCATCTTTTTTCACTAATTACCCCTGATTCTCATCCTTGATACACTTTAAATAGTTCAAGTTTATGCTTCTCCTTTCTCTTACCTTAGCTAGTTTGTCGATCCTATATCACCCTCTTTAGAATTGCACAACCAACAAAAATAGGTAGTGCAGAGGATGATTACACACGAGCTCTAATTGACGAACTTTTGACATATTAATCAGGTATGAAGCGAGAATAGCAGAATACCCTCTAATCGCTGTGACATGCATACGGAAGTACATATGTAGACACACATTCTTACTTCCTCCGTGTCACTGGATTTTCTCCTTCGACATTTTTCGAATTCCTAAAATTGAAGTTGATACATGTAAAAAACTGAACTCAACTCAAACAAGAATCATAGGTAAATAAGTATTGTTTTGCATATGAAGATACGGTAAACAACGACTGAAGTCAAAGTTTACATGTTAAACAGAGGTGTACGTGACAACAATCATAATTAGTACAAACATTATCAACCATAATGATACCTGATCATCAATGGTAGTCTCATGGGACAAATAAAGATTTTGAGTTTTAAAATGAACATATTCTCATCCCCAAGGCTTCCGTAAATAAATACTCAATCTTCTTAAATTAGCAAAATATATCCCAAAATGGAAACGAAGTTCCCCACTAACAAGAAGCTTTCTCTTCATAGGCTCCATGTCCGATAGTGATTCCTCCTTAACGTCTTCTTCTTTGTCTGCGGTCTACTCAGTACATTCTTGGTTTCAATTTACTACATCTTGGTTTCAAGTTTCAACAAACTTCATTTCTGTGGTACTAGCTTGTGGCGTACATAATTCATCTAAATAAATGTACCCAGAACGCGTGTGTGCCTTTCTTTAGACAATAAGTATTCAAAATAGAAGTCAGATACTGCAAACCGATTCTACAATCTTAGCACAACAATTACCTTACGTTGGCACAAAAATAATTAATTTTAGGATTGATCAGCGATAATCGAACGAGTGTACAAGTTAAAACAATTATGAGCAAAGCACATTGCCGATATCAATAAAAAAAAAACGGGAGCATTTGGCCATATTTATCGATGAAGGACATGTCAGTTGACGATTTTGGGCAATTAAAATTCTTAAAGTTTAGGTAAAAGAAGCGATAATAAAAAATTAAATGAAGAAGGAAGGATGACACAACTATACTAACCAACAATTTTAACCTTAGTTCTTTTCTTTTCTTTTGCCTTTGTTTCTGTAGTCAATTGTGTAACTTTGCAAGATAATTGGAGATTAAGTCCTGATTTTCTTAATTCTCATACTTTGGCCTTTTCAATCAATTAAATAACTTTGTAGGTGTATCTTAAAAAGGAATATGCACTTCAAATCGAGCCTTTACCTATTGTTCAATTGAAGATTTGTAATTAGACACAAACATTAGTAGGACTAGTGGGACTTTTTTAATTGAAAGTAGAAATGCCAAGCACTAGGAGCTACAATAGAAAGATGGGAGAATTAATGACTTGAAGAATGCTTACTCTCAATCAAAGAATTACTCACAAAGATGCTATCTTTAATGATGTAAAATCATGAAAATGAAGAGAGAAAAGTTTAATCTATGAGTTTTGATGTTTTCCCAATAAATGGAGGCTTAGAATGTGATTTCAATAGTGTATGATGAAGCCTTAACTCATTTTAATATGGTAGATATCATATATAGCCGTTATTGGCAGATTTTGCATGATTTTGGGAAAAATCAGCCGATATTTTTTAGCCCAGGGTCAATAAAGTCAACTGCATTCCCAATGTAGTCTGCTCCATTCCCAATGTAGTTGACTCCATTCTCAATGTTGTCTACAGCATTTTTATACTGATCTTTGGAAGTAAACTGATTTATCGGGAGTTGCTCAATTCTGCAATTATGTTTCTTCTATTAGTATTTTATTTTAATTATGTACCAAATTAGCTAAGAATCTCATTTTAATATCAGGTTTATGGATGAATGTCGCCAGAAGTTGCTCGAATAAAGTGCCAACGAACTTAAGTTTTCCCTTTTTTAACCAAAGCAATTGTAGGGCATTTCTGAAGGATCTTTGCCCATGTGACACACAAAGACCAGTAATTGATATGGAGAGCAACAACTTGACTCCTGTCTAATGCAATCTTCTCTACTCACATAACAATTGCTTTCATTTCTTTTCGGAGGAGAAGAGTGTTCGATTACAAGATCCTACACACCCTTCACACTTAACAAAAGGAGAATGCAACCTAAATAACCATTTCAGCTTCTCTAACATCTAAGAGTAATCCCTACGTCCAAGCTCATCATTGGTTCAACACTTAACACGTATCTTGGTGGTATCGAGTCATCAAGCAAAGCCGTATTCACCCATGCTGACCGTTCCACTACTGCCGGTCTTGTAGTTCACTTTCCTCTGCATCAACAAATTCACTTTTGGCAATGCAAGTTCAGGTAAATCAACCCCAGCCTGGATGCATAGCTCAATAATTGCACGAGGAATACGTATTACCAGTCGATCAAATAGGTGATAGGTTTCAACCTGCACCGGTATTTCTTCAACAACTGCATATGCCCGTTCATGATGTCCCTTACGGATGGAAGCATTTTTGCTTCTACATGACTTTAATTTCATAACACCACCTGCAGATGTGTAGTGGTACATCCTCACTTGAACATACCTACACGCATGTCTCCTTCAGACATTTACTAATGAGAATCAGCAAATATCCTAGTGACAGAACGGTCCAAAAGAACTTTAGTATTACCACTTCTACTTCGTATTACAACATTCTTATTAAAATCTTGAATTGGTTCAGATTAAAGGGGGAAAACAAACTTGCATGTTGTAAAAAATAAGAAGCACAGTGATATTAGGATGCCCACGTTCACATAATTAATCACCCAATCACTTCTGTTATAGAATCAAAATAACAAATTGATCCAAAAAATGTATGCCTAAATAGACAACAAGAAAGAACCAAAACTAAATATTACATATGAATACACACTTTTCAATTTCTTCTTTCCGAAGACCATTTCCCGAAAACACCTGAAAGGTGTTGAGAAAAGCCCATACGAGACCAGGAGATTCCTTAGTTTGGAGACACCGCTTCTTTAATTTTGCTACGGAATGTTATTTACTCGTGACTATACCGCTCAAATATGCAACAAAATGTCAAGATTTTGCAATATTGTGCTATTTTAATGAAATGGGAGTTTTTGGTTACTCTTATATTCTGTGACTTGTTTCGATAAGGCAAGCCCTTGCCTTTTACCTAGACTGTTAAATGAACAAAGCACTTGTTAACTGAACTAAGTATAGAAGAATAACTGAGCCAATGTCCAGTAGATATGCTTGACCATTTATTTTGCAATGCTTGACATAAGATATTTGAGTTAATGGAACTCGCAAAGCACAAAGGGTACCTGAAACCTAGGTGCAAAGCGCAGGCCCACGCTAAATCAACGAAAGTAAACCATCAACGCCAACAGATTGAGCTATACCTCCATAAGTATAGAAGTTTCTGCTCATCATTTAAACATAAAGCCTAGAAAGCAATAAATGGCGAAAATGAGAAAACATCCAGGATCTAACACAAGTTCAGAGGGCAAAAAGAAAAAGGCATCCACGATATAAGTTATAAATCCTAAGAATGCTAGATGAACGGATTCTTCTTCTTTTCTTCCTCTTCTTCACCCCTAATCTTCTCCTTAAACTGCCCAGCATGCTTCAGAAGGGCTTTCCACCTCGCGCGCTAAACGCTCAAATCTCGCGCTTTTTCAAAAGGGCTTTGCCTAGCCCTAGGAGAGGCTCTGCGTGTGGGTTTAATGGACTCTGTGCCTAGCACGCTTTTAACAACTAATAAAAGGTAAGATTTTGATTTTAACTACTATCACCCCAAGAAACACCTTTTGGGCCATGACTGTAACACCCCAAAATTTTGGATTTTGGTGAAATTAATATTTTGTTCTCAATTTTTTTTTTTTAGCTTAATTTTTACTCATTTGACCTGAGGGGTATAGATTTGACATTCTAGTACTTTGATTGATGGACCAAATGTATTGTTTAATGTTATTGAAACAATTTAGGATGGAGTCCAAGTGACGGTATGTGATTGGACTCAGCTTAAACCTTTTTTGCAAATATATATAAGTTAGGGACGTGATCGATATTTTTAAAATGGTTAACTACAAAACTGTCCCCTGAGGTTTACAGATTTTTGCACTTTGTCCCCCGTGTTTACAACTTTTGCAATAGTGTCCCTTGAGGTTGACAAAACCATTGCAAATGACTCCAAAATTGGACAGCCGTCTAAAATTGGACGTTAAGTCGACATATGCCTATCATGTGCCGCTTTTTTCACTAAAGTGAAGGGTAAAATTGTAACTTTAGTAATAAAAATCCCCTCATCTTCATCCTGGCCTAACAGTGTTGGGTCTTGACATACTCGTCTTGCTCCACGGCATCATTAGCACCAAGAATTATAGCCTGAGATTGAGACTGAAGTGATAGAAACTCGGGAAGAAGAACGACGACGCTTGCGTCGGGGAGCACTTGCCGATTCAACGAGTTGTTCCCTTTGAGTTAATATGCTTTCTTATTTATCTTCGTCGTGAGAGCTTGGACCCCTCCCCTTCCATGGGCGAAGAAAGCCAAACATTAGAAGAACCCATTCGTTCTAGCAGCAGCAAGAAGAAATACAAACCAAAGTAATGGATTATTCTCTCCCAGGGCGGCAGAACTAGAAGTCGTGGGGGTCTGGGTGTAAGGATCCCAGCTATTCGTCTCCTTATCCTAACGGTATGAGATAGCTCCTTTAGTTAAGTAAATAAAGCAAGGAGAAGCGATTTGCATACTTGAGATTAGCTTAAGAAAAAAGCCGCAAACCCAGCCTATCGTAGGATCCAGTTCTGTTGCTAGTTCGAGCCCGAATTCAGATGGCGAAATTGTGATTGGAGTTGTTGCTACTGTTGAGCTTGATGGGGCGCTTAGGTGCCAAGGAATTGAATGGGCTCTGACCAGACTGGCCATTTGAAGCTGGTGATCTGGGTCTAGAACCGCGTCGCTCCGGCTAGGCTTGGTTACCGTATCCGTCTGTCCAGCCATGACTATGAGGATGTTGTGATTGATCTTCCGATGGTTTGGGTCGGCATTCTTTATCTGAGTTTTTATCCTTTTGAGGAGGGAGGGATAGAAGCATTTCTTGGAAAAGGAGGTTGACACTAATAGGCAGACAATTCAACTCTAAAGTGAGCAGTTACGCAGTAATGTTTGGAATATGAAGGACACCCAGAGACAAGAAATGAAAACCCATTTCTTTATATCCAAGAATTCACCCTCTCTCTAATTCTATCTACATATATGCAGCTATGTACTGCCTTTTTCTTTCTTGGACGCCATTTCTCAAATGGCAAATTGAAATTGTGTGATCTCTACTCATCTGGTGGTGTTTGTTTTAACATCAAATTGAGAGTTTAGGGTTCTAGGAAAGGAAGAGAGAGAAGAGAGTAATGGATGTTTACGGTTTTCAGAGGGTTTGGTAAGGGAATTGACTGATTTGCCCATGCCAAATTGTCGACTTAACGTCCAATTTTCAACGGCCATCCAATTTTGGAGTCGTTTGCAATGGTTTTGTCAAGGTCAGGGTACACTATTGTCAAAGTTGTAAATGCGGGAAGCGAAGTGCAAATACGTGTAAACCTCAAGGAACAGTATTGTCATTAACCCTTTTTAAAAATATATTCAGCAATTTTATTTAGGGTTTAGGTGGCTTAAAAGTATCATTACTTTCATTTTTGGGCTTATGAGAAGAACAAAAAGAAGAACAATCGATAGTCTCATTCACAATAGACTTTTGGTGTGAAATCTAAGGTAAGAAGAATATTCTGATTCTTGAATTAGGATTTATCTAGAAGTAAGATTCCTAAAGCCATGGCTTTTTGGTGATTGAACTTAGTGTCGTTTGGAACCTATTGAGAAACTCCGTCATGAGAACCGTATTGGGGATTTTGCATAATTGAGGTAAGGGTTTACTTTTTGAAATCTAAATCAGCGTTGGACCAATTAATCCGATGTTCGTAAGGAATTACTTTTGAAAATTTGAGTCGACGTTGGATCGATCATCCGTTTAACGAAATAATTCTTCAATTTAGCTATCTCGAATTTTGTTCCATCACTGTGTATTTTTGGTTGACATTTCTAATGTTTTCTTCCTCGAATTTTGTTCTTGCACTGCCTAGTTTCGTGTAAAGAATTTCTAATTGTTTTGCTATCTTGGTTTTCGTGCCGTACAATAGAGTTGTCCACTTTGTTTTGACTGTCGACCGTCACCATGGCTGCTTAGTTCTGATCCTTTTTTTTTTATTGTCACGTTTTTCATGTCAATTAACCTACCGTCTAATAATCTCGTAGTGCGTGCAAATTTGAGTGCCAATTGTACTGTTCCTTGGTTTTGCACCTTAGGTGTTTGTAATCCAGTTGTACTGTTCCTTTTTTTGAATTGATTATAATTGGTGCAAATAAATTCCGATTCAGTTGGTTCAACTCCTCTTTAATCCTTGATTTTATTTTTTTCAACATAAGAACCTTTCTAAGTAAGTTCTAAAATTACTTCAATACCGCACTTGATTTGTTTGTGAGTATCCGGTAAGTTTCTAGCGCACCATACTTTGCAAAACTTATAGGTAATGCTTTTTGTGAGTCATGTCACAGTGTATGTGACACTTCTGTTTCTGACTCACCCACGTGGATTGGAACGCGAGCTAGCTCAATAGGATGAGCTAGAGATCACGATCTTATTTTTTGAACCCAGTTTCACTTATCAGTGATGGTATGTGTGACCTTATTCTGAATGACTCTCTTGTGTCTATCTCTGTACAAAAATATATTTTGGCATTTCGAAATTCTTTTATGTATTTGTATTTTCGCAATTTCGCTTTCTCAAACATTTTGTATCCTTTTTTGTTGGTCCGTTGAGCGACCTTACTGGAAATTTGGCTCACCCCCTTATTATTTTTCCTTTCAGGTGATCAGTAAGTGGGATTGGATTAAAGGGTTGGTTGTGCAACTGAGAGCTAGTGATTTTTATCTCAGAGTAATGATTAGTATTTTTAGATGTAATAATTATGACAGTTGAATTTGTTTAGAAATTACTTTGGAACTATGTGTCAGAGTATTTTGGAATTTATAAATGCTTTAAGCTGTTATGGCATTTATCGATGTATCTTTGAGATTGATAAGGGGATGCTTTGACTGACCACTTGGGAGACTTTTTTATATTTTTAGCGTTTTTGACTTTGTTTATTTGATATTAACGTTCTGAAAATCAGGGGCGTTACAGTTGGTATCAGAGCTATAGGTTTAAAGTCACGTGGACGCATGCTTAGGATCGGATAAGTCGTGAGATGGCTAGGATGGGTAGAGTTAAGATTATGGTTAGAGTCAATATTTGATTCCACGATAATTAAGTTAGTATTGAGGAACTGTAAGATCTATAATTGTGATTCAGACCTTCGTTGGGGCTCTAGTTCGTTCTGATAGTCATGATTTTAGCGTGATTTTGGGTATGGATTACTTAGCATATTATCGTGCTTTGGTGGATAATTTTTGACAAGCGAGTCTGTTTCAGATTATCTGATTCGTCTCACTTTGAGTTTTAGTCTTAGTTATTATGGCTCGTCACTAGTTTCCTAAATGTTATTGGGGTTTATTCTCCCTTAGGGTGTCCTTCTTTAATTCGTCCAAAAAAAAAAAAGAGTGGAGGTGAAAGAACAAAAGAGTACTTTGAATTACAGAATGGCTTCGCTTATGTTACATTTTCTTGGAAGAAAGTAAGGTTCTATTGGCTCAAGTTTATCAAGGTATATTGTTAGAGTTTTTGTCCATGAAGTTGGTGATAACCGTGTTCTTGAGATTCAAAAACAAAAGCTAAAGTGGTTTTCTTTGTTGCAATTAAGGTATTTTATGGATAGTAGGAGAGGAACCTAGGTTCAATAGGCAATCTTATTTTTCAGATTCAATGACATGTAGCAACTTGGAGACCCTTGCTCTTAAGGTAACTTAGATTATCTAGCTTGATTGGTGATCCTTTGTTTTCATCTCGGCATATGGTTTCATAGGGTCTTGATCCAACTAGGTACTATCCGACATCCAGAAGCTTTTATGTTACTCTTGGCACTATGGTTGTTCTTGTTTTTGGGAATCAGAAGTCACAAAGTCGTAACGACTTTAAACGGTTTAAGTTGGACTTTTGGTAGTACGAGGCTAGCATGCCTTCTGTTGGTGAATACATGTTATTCTTCAGTTGGCCTCCTTTTGGAGTTGACATTTGATCTAGAGAAGTTGAACTATGTTATTAGGAAGTTGGTTCAATGCTCTGATGTTACACTTTTTGTATTTATTTAAGCATGCTAAGTTAATTCTGGTTCATAGATTGGGAATATGTTTTGCAATCCAAGGGTATACGGTTGATTACTTTATTTCTGAAGTCTTGGTTTGTAGATAGGAGTAGTTATACTATAGACTATATAGTGTGTGAATGCCCAGTTTGAGCTTCAAAAAGCTTTAACCTATTTCGGACATATATGGTAACCTTATAACTCTCTTAAGTGTAGTTGGTGCCTGCGTATCGGGTCAATGGTTGTGGTCGTAAATCTTGCTTTTATGATAACCCTACCAAGTATCGCTGAATGATTTATGGCTACAGATGCTAGGTGTGAAAGGATCTTCTGTAAAAGGAGTAAATTTGTTATGAACTTGTGAGTGACTAGTTTATAGCTTGTGGTGTTACCCACATTTTATTATTATTGGTTTTATTTCTACTGAAATTGGGCATAGGTGGGATCTAGAGCTCATCTTTTCTAATGACCTTGAGTTGGATCATGCTTGTGCCTTGTCTAAGCTATCTTTTACCGCAGCGTTGTGAAATGGCTGAGATGTAACGGACCATTGTAAAGTTTTGTAGGCTTTGTGATGTAGAAGTGTTGAGGTAACAAAAGTTTTCAAGCCCAGGTATCATTCTTTTTAGTGATTTGACCTTTGTTCCGACATTTCTAGCGTATGGTAGAAGTTTTGTTTTTCTAGTAGATACGTGTTTTAAAGTTCAAGGACCTAGGATATTTAGATTTTATTACTTAGATGACTTTTTAGCTGTGGGTGCTTAGATTGTGGAAAGAAATTTTTTTAATCCGTGACTGTTGTTACGTTGTCCTACTATTGCTAGCTACATATGGTAAAGGAATAATTGGAGATGAAGCAGGCTCAGCATAGTGATTTGCTGAACTTGTTTATGAAATATGGAGTAGCTCATTTAGGACTAGGAGTTTTCCTTGTTGCTGAAACGGAGAACGAAAACATCTTAGTTTTGAGGTAAACAATAGTCACAGATATAGCAACAAGTCTGATCTTCTATATGAATTACTCTCTGCTCGTTAGTATTTTATGATCATTCTACTTGTTGAATTGATATGATTTTATAGTATGGTGATCTTTTCTGGCATGGTAACGTAAAGCTATCAGACGAGTCTACTGATATAAGTGGTCGGATCCATAGTGGGGCTAAGACAAAAGTTGTAACTTCTTGCCCCCTCCGAATGATGTAATAGTTGCTGTAAATAATTGTAAAAAGAAAGTTTCTTGTAACCTAATAAATCCAACAGTTGATGTTAGGATCCAATTTTATATTTTAGTCTTTGGTAGAGACTATTGCTTTGAGTTTGGTTCATTAACCAAATGTTAAGTTTTGGATTTGATGCTTTAGTAGTGTTTGGTAGAGCTTTAAGTGACATGGACATAACCTGCCCAAAAAAAAAACAATGATGGAACATAGTTCTAATACATACAGTTTGTGAGCATGAACTTTGTAAAATTCAGCATAACGTGAATAGAACCTTTAGATTATTTGACTAAAGGAGGATTTCTTGGTACCTAATTATCAATTCACGTGTGATCAAGTTGTTATCATTGGACTAGAAGCTATCATGGGTGTGCCTCAACGTAAGCAATCAAATCAGTTGGGCATCCAACACTATGAGGACTTATAAAACAAGTCATAAGATATGTTAGTCTGAATTATTCTGTAGGTTATTTCGTAAGTTTAAAGTTTGGAAGACGGTTGTGCCTTTGTCTATGTGAAGTTTAGGAGCTATAATTACATTTTATTTATTTTGTAGGGGCATTGGAGTTATATTTGGACATTATTGTTATCTTAATTTAAGATTCTAGATAGTTATCGTAACTCCCTTTTGCGATTGGATGGCGGGCTTAAGAAGTTCTCTTGCATTCAATTATGTTAGAGTTTTATGATTTAGACTCTTTGGTGAAAAGGTTAGGTATTGGACGGTCCATAACAGCGCGCTAAGTGTTCGTGAGTTGATTAATTGTGTAATGTTAATTAATATGTATAATGAGACTCACCGCAAAGTATTTTTCTTATTCAAAAAAGATTTTGGGGTATTGAGGCTGAAGCGAAACTGATATCTAGTATTTGTTTGTTTGAGGATCAATGTTATGAAATTTGATATTGAGTAATTCCGAGGACAAAATTCTTATAAAGGGGGGATATGTAATACCCTAAAATTTTGAATTTTGGTGAAAATTTTATTTTATTCTCAATTTTGTTTGAGCATAATTTTTACTCATTTGAACTGAAGGGTATAGATTTGACATTCTAGTACTTTGATTGATGGACCAAATGTATTGTTTAATGTTATTACAACGATTTATGATGGAGTCCTAATGACGGTATGTGATTGGACTCAGCTTAAACCTTGTTTTTTTTTTTCAAATATAGATAAGTTAAGGATGTGATTGATATTTTTAAAAATATATTCTGCAAATTTTATTTAAGCTTTAGGTGGCTTATAAGTATCATTACTTTTATTTTTGGGTTTATGAGAAGAACAAAAAGAAGAACAATCGATAGTCTCATTCGCAATAGACTTTTGGTGCGAAATCTAAGGTAAGAAGTATGTTCTGATTCTTGAGTTAGGATTTATCTAGAAGCAAGATCCCTAAAGCCCTGACTTTTTGGTGATTGAATTTAGTGTTGTTTAGAACCTATTGAAAACTCCGTCATGAGAACCGTATTGGGGATTTCGCACAACTGAGTTAAGGGTTTACTTTTTGAAATCTAAATCAGCATTAGACCAATTGCTCTGATGTTCGTAAGGGATTACTTTTGAAAATTTGAGTCGACGTTGGATCGATCATCCGTTTAACAAAATAATTCTTCAATTTAGCTATCTCGAATTTTGTTCCATCACTGTGTGTTTTCGGTTGAGATTTCTAGTGTATTCTTTCTCCCTCGAATTCTATTCTTGCACCGCCTAGTTTCATCTAAAGAATTTCTAATTGTTTTGCTATCTTGGTTTTCGTGCCATACAGTAGAGTTGTCCACTTTGTTTCAACTGCCGACCGTCACCATGGTTTCTTAGTTCCGATTTTTTTTTTTGGTTGTCACATTTTTTTATCCATTAACCCACCGTCTAATAATCTCATAGTACGTGCAAATTGAGTGCCAGTGCTGCGTCATCACAGCCGTGTGCTTGGTGTGATGCTTCTGTCATCCTAATTCATTTGATTTGATTCAACAGTTCTCCAGCCTCCATGTATGGTGTTGGCTTCTTGCACGTCGTGGTCATGCATGATCTTTTGCTATTTACTTTTGTATGTCATTTATGTGTCATCGTTATTCACTCTTATGAGCATGTGGTTTGATTTTCAATCATTTGGTTCTTCAGCTTAAACAACTAGCTACCTTGGTTTTGCACCTTAGGTGTGATTCCTGTTTGTAATCCAGTTGTATTGTTCCTTTTTTTGAATTGCTTATAATTTGTGCAGATAACTTCCGATTGAGTTGGTTTAACTCCTATTTTATACGTGATTTCATTCTTTTCAACATAAGAACCTTTATGAGTAAGTTCTAAAATTACTTGAATATCGCACTTGAATTGTTTTTAAGTATCCGTTAAGTTTCTAGTGCACCAGACTTTGCGTAACTTATAGGTAATGCTGTTTGTGGGCCATGTCACAGTGTATGTCTGTTTCTGACTTACCCACGTGGCTTGGAACGTGGGTTAGCAAAATGTGATGAGCTAGAGATCGCGATCTTATTTTCAAAATCTGGTTTCACTTGTCAGTGATGGTATATGTGACCTTATTCTGAATGGTTCTCCAGTGTCTGTGTAACGCCCCAAAAATTAAGTAAAATTCTCAGAGCGTTAACGATCATACATTCGGAATTCAAAGTAAACCTTACAATATCGAAAGTCTCCCAAACGAAATCAAAAACCTTATAATATCATAAATATCTTAAACCATCAATCAGAGCATGCACTAATAACTCCCAAGAGTATATCAATAACTGTCATACGGCCCAAAGCTTTTATACAATCCAAAAATTTCCTCCAACACGAAGTTCAAAACAAAAACCTAAACAATACCGACTTGTCTTAATTAAATACACTTAAATGTCAATACTAACTCTAAAATAAGGCAGCTAACTTCGGTCACACGGCTAGCCCTTCAAATCTGAAATCCCACCTACTAACCACCTGAAAGGAAAAACAATAAGGGAATGAGCCAAATGCCCAGTAAGGTCGCTCAAAGGACCAATCAAACAGAAGCAAAAATATCTGAGAAACAAAATTACGGAAGCACAAAATGTCTTAACGGAACGGATAATCAAACGAGATTTCCAAATGTCAGAATATGTCTGAAAGACAAGATTTCAAAGACACACCGGTTTCAACTGAACAGAAGTCAGACCAAATATCAAATACTGAAATATATCTGAATACTGAAACGGACACTAGCAGACCAAATATCAAATGTCAAAATGTATCTCAATACATAGACAGATACTATCGAACCATATATCAAATATCAGAATATATTTGAATACGGAAATAGACACTAGAGAGCCAAATAACAATGTCAAAATATATCTGAGTTCGGAAACAGATACTATCGAAACAGACAATAGAGAGCCATTCAGAAAGTGGTCACATACGTCATTCCTGACATATGAGGCCGGTTCAGAAAGTAAGATCGCGATCTCTAGCTCAACTCCCCCGAGCTAGCCCACGTTTCAATCCACGTGGGTAAGTCGGAAATAAGTCACATACACTGTGACATGGCTCATAAAGTCACCAAAACAAAATCTCAAAATGACCGTTATCAAATATCGGACAAATCAAACCATAATCAAAGGTTTCAAAAATCACATTATCAAATAACGAACTCGTCAAACAATAAGTGGAGTTCACGAAATAATAACGATCCTAAATCACTGAGATGACGATATCAATATGTCAATATTCTGAGGTCAAACAAATTCGACGGAATTCGATTTTTGCAAATCATAGAATTGACAACAAGTCATTCTTAACAAAGTTCAAAACAAAAAGGAGAGGAAGAATCAATTATCCCTATTTGAAGAAGTTCGGATTTCAAAAGAATCTAAAGACTTACATGAGCGATTGTTCCATCGCTGATTTAAATTTTCCAAAGTAAACCCTTACCTTAATCAAGCCTCTTGAGAGTCACAAATCCTTAAGCTCCACCGTAGAGCTTCCAAATTTTCCAAGCCTTCTTCTCTATCTCTCTCTTTCCCTCCCTTTCTCTCTCTCTCGCACAAAGGAGAAGAAAAGAAACAGAGAACCCAAAAAGGCTAGAAATGAAATAGAACACTATTTATAGGGGACAAAAAAAAATTAAAGTTTTTCATTCGACCGAAAATCAACTTTAAGTCGGCCGAAAAGAACTTTGAGTCGACTAAAAGTACTGTTCAAAGTTACTGTTCAAAAACACTGTTCATCGACTAAAACTTTTAGTCGACTGAAACCCTTTTTAGTCGACTAAAACCACTTTTAGTCAACTGAAACCCCTTTTTTTTAGTCGACTAAAAACCACTTTTAGTCGACTGAAAACTTCAGAATTTTCAAAACACAAATTCCCTTCATTTTGATTCGAACAAAACCACTTTCTTTCGATCGAAATTGAGTTGACTTAAAACCTCTAAGTCGACCGAAAACTTCAGTTGCTCATTTACACACAAAAAACCCATTTTCATTCGAAGCCAAACTATTTTCATTCGACCAAATATTTCGGAACTCAAAAAATTTATCATCAATAAGTTTTGACTCGAATGAAACCATTTTCACTCGACCGAAAATTTCAGAAACAAATCCCAACTCATTAATTTTAACAAAAGACCACAACTCATTTATTAAAAAAATACTAATTCCGCACAAGGAAAAGAAAATTTTTGGGGTATTACATTCTCTCCCCCGTAAAAAAAATTCCGTCCTCGGAATTTAAAACGATTCTTAATTATCAAAAGTAGCTTCTCGCTTCTCAACACAAGTCAAAACATTCCTCATACTATAACTGAAATTCTAACTACGAAACATGCATGGCTTAACTAGCCTATCAAATGGACTGAGCTAAAATTACGACATTGAAATTCCAATGAATGAAATCAATCTCCAATACATAACGCTTCCACTGCGCTACTCTGATAATATACCAAACCATATACTTTACAAAATCCGGATAACACGCTTAACTTTAAGCCTGAGGCACACCAAGTACTAAACAATTTCACATAACATCTGACATGTTGTACGAAATTCAAACTTAAGTTTTTAGCCTCCATTGTCATCACCATCCCAAAAATATATTCAGATTGCTCCTCAAAGTATTTATACTTGTCTAACAATGAAACACACTGAATCAAGTTACTATAAACAAAATTCAAATGATTTGAAACCAATACAATACCGACAGGCTCATATTGCACCATTATGATAACACATCAAACCATAGCCTTGGTGCAATGCCTAACCTTGACACACTTAACTGCAATCGTACACCAAAAGTAATAACCAATCTTCACATTAGTCACAAGGATTTATACTCCAAAATTTTCAAATCAAAATTTTTGCCCGTACAAAATCACAATTGAGCCATATCAATATGCCCTTAATAACATTTCACTAATAACTGAGTGTAACTCATAACCAAAGTTAACAAACTCTTATACGCCTTCCGTCCAAAGCTTCATCCACATTGCTAGACTTTCAAATACAATTATCCATGATCAATCACCAACATCGAATATTCAAAGATTATATACTCCAAAAACATTTTATTACTTCAAACACACGGTTTCTTAAGGCAATATCAAGCTCAACTTTCTGCCCAAACTCTTCAACTACGAAAGATCACAACTCAAAATTTAAGGCTTAACTAAAATAAAACCACAAAACGTTTAAGCAATTTAATAACCAAACCATTGATCACCTAATGATCAATATTTTCCTCCATCAAATTTTTTTATTCTGACATCAAAATCAAAACCATCAGATAACATTCAAAGCATACTCCGTCAATTTAGCTAATATGAATAACCAATATCGACTAGCACTTACTTGTCATACCAAAAGTCATCACACTTTCACCACGCACACTGATGCCTCAAAGCAAAATCGATCGAAACTATTATCAAATTTATCACAGAGAAAACTTTATTATTCTTAATTTCACATTTATATCGCACATCCACCAAAGATTTAAGCCTTTAAGCTACCACATCATTTATATCTCTCAGTCACAGACTTTATAGATAGCTTCTAGCTTTCAGAGTTATTCGTCCAAAGATCATAATCATCCTCTTTTCTAAAGCAATCCATCTTGGCATCATCAGAAGTCGATCAGTCCAGCCCATACCCCCAAAATAAGATCAAAGTGTTTCATATCCATAAAATCATGCCAACTCTTAAATATCTATAATCAATACTGATGGGGCAAGGATTATAAACCATTAGGGTCACCACAGAATTCCATAAAGGTATCTACACATAGACACGTTTTAAATTTCTAGGTTCAACACTTAGGTGCCCACAAAAGAATATCGGAACAACAGAATAAAAGGGGCATTATGATCTAGTAATGCCAAATCTTCCTTTCAAATTTCCGCACGAACAAATTCGACGGAATTTGATTTTCGCAAATCATAGAATTGACAACAAGTCATTCTTAACAAAGTTCAAAACAAAAAGGAGAGGAAGAATCAATTATCCCTATTTGAAGAAGTTCAGATTTCAAAAGAATCTAAAGACTTACATGAGCGATTGGTCCATTGCTGATTTAAATTTTTTGAAGTAAACACTTACCTTAATCAAGCCTCTTGAGAGTCACAAATCCTTAAGCTCTTTCTTAGAGCTTCCAAATTTTCCAAGCCTTCTTCTCTATCTCTCTCTCTCTCTCTCTCTCTCTCCCTCTCTCTCTCTCGTACAAAGGAGAAGAAAAGAAATAGAAAATCGAAAAAGGCTAGAAATGAAATAGAACACTATTTATAGGGGACAAAAGAATTTAAAAGTTTTTCATTCGACCGAAAATCAACTTTAAGTCGACCGAAATTTTTTTTGAGTCGACTAAAAATGCATTTTAGTCGACTGAAAGTACCATTCAAAAACACTGTTCAAAGTTACTGTTCAAAAACACTGTTCATCGACTAAAACTTTTAGTCGACTGAAACACTTTTAGTCGACTGAAACCCTAAAACCCTTTTTAGTCGACTGAAACCCCTTTTTTTTAGTCGACTGAAAACTTCAGAATTTCAAAAACACAAATTCCCTTCATTTTGATTCGAACAAAACCACTTTCTTTCGACCGAAATTGAGTTGACTTAAAACCTCTAAGTCGACCGAAAACTTCAGTTGCTCATTTACACACAAAAACCCATTTTCATTCGAAGCCAAACTATTTTCATTCGACCGAATACTTCGGAACTCAGAAACTTTATCATCAATAAGTTTTGACTCGAATGAAACCATTTTCACTCGACTGAAAATTTCAGAAACAAATCCCAATTGATTTTCTTAATTTTAACAAAAGACACAACTCATTTATTAAAAAATACTAATTCCGCACAAGGAAAAGAAAAGTTCGGGGTATTACAGTCTATCTCTGTACAAAAATATATTTTGGCATTTCGAAATTCTTTTGTGTATTTGTTCCATTAAAAAAGTTCTGTATTTCCACAATTTTGTTTTCTCAGACATTTTGTATCCTTTCCGGTTGGTCTGTTGAGCGACCTTACTGGGCTGTTTTCCTTCTGGTGATCAGTAGGTGGGATTGGATTAAAAGGCAACTGAGAGCTAGTGATTTTTATCTCAGAGTCAGTATTAGTATTTTTAGATGTAATAATTAAGGCAGTTGATTTTTTTTTTAGAAATTATTTTGGAACTCCATGTCAGAGTAATTAGGAATTTATAAATGCTTTAAGCTGTTATGGCATTTATTGATGTATCTTTGAGATTGATTAGTGGATGCTCTAAATGACCACTTGGGAGACTTTTTGATATTTTTAGGGTTTCAGACTTTATTTATTTGATATTAATGCTTCGAAAATCAGGCGCCTTACAGTTGGTATCAGAGCTATATGTTTAAAGTCATGTGGACTCATGCTTAGGATCGAATAAGTGGTGAGATGGCTAGGATGGGTAGAGTTAAGATTGGTTAGAGTCAATATTTGATTCCACAATAATTAAGTTAGTATTGAGGAATTGTAAGATCCACAATTGTGATTGAGACCTTCATTGGGCTCTAGTTCATTCTGATAGTCATGATTTTAGCATGATTTTGGGTATGGATTACTTAGCATATTATCGTGCTTTGGTGGATAATTTTTGACAAGCGAGTCTGTTTCAGATTATCTGATTCGTTCCACTTTGAGTTTTAGGGTTCAAAGCCAAGTTGGTTGTTAGTTATAGTCTTAGTTATTATGGCTCGTCACTAGTTTCCTAAATGTTACTGGGGTTTATTCTCCCTTAGGGTGTCCTTCTTTAAGTCGTCCACAAAAAAAAAAAAGAGTGGAGGTGAAAGGACAAAAGGGTACTTTGAATTATAGAATGGCTTAGCTTATGTTACATTTTTTTTGGAAGAAAGTAAGGTTCTATTGGCTCAAGTTTATCAAGGTATATTGTTGGAGTTTTTGTCCATGAAGTTGGTGATAACCGTGTTCTTGAGATTCAAAGACAAAAGCTAAAGTGGTTTTCTTTGTTTCAATTATGGTATTTTATGGATAGTAGGAGAGGAACCTAGGTTCAATAGGCAATCTTATTTTTCAGATTTAATGATATGTAGCAACTTGGAGACCCTTGCTCTTAAGGTAACTTAGATTATCTAGCTTGATTGGTGATCCTTATTTTTCATCTCGGCATATGGTTTCATAGGGTCTATATCCAACAAGGTACTATCCGACATCCAAAAGCTTTTATGTTACTCTTGGCACTATGGTTGTTCTTGTTTTTTGGAATCAGAAGTCACAAAGTCGTAACGACTTTAAACGGTTTAAGTCAAGATCGTTGGACTTTTGGTAGTACGAGGCTAGCATGCCTTTTGTTGGTGAATACATGTTATTCTTCGGTTGGCTTCCTTTTTGGCATTGACATTTGATCTAGAGAAGTTGAACTATGTTATTAGGAAGTTGGTTCAATGCTCTGATGTTACACTTTTTGTATCTACTTAAGCATGCTAAGTTAATTCTGGTTCATAGATTGGGAATATGTTTTGCAATCCAAGGGTATACGGTTGATTACTTTATTTCTGAAGTCTTGGTTTGTAGATATGAGTAGTTATACTATAGACTATATATGTGTGAATGCCCAGTTTGAGCTTCAAAAAGCTTTAACCTATTTCGGATATGGTAACCTTATAACTCTCTTAAGTGTAGTTGGTGCTTGTGTATCGGGTCAATGGTTGTGGTCGTGAAACTTGCTTTTATGATAACCCGGCGAAGTATCGCTAAATGATTTATGGCTACAGATGCTAGGTGTGAAAGGATCTTCTGTAAAAGGGGTAAATCTGTTATGAACTTGTGAGTGACTAGTTTATAGTTTGTGGTGTTACCCACATTTTATTATTATTGGTTTTATTTCTACTGAAATTGGGCATAGGTGGGATCTAGAGCTCATATTTTCTAATGACCTTGTGTTGGATCATGCCTGTACATTGTCTAAGCTATCTTGTACCGCAACGTTGTGATATAGCTGCTATGAACTTGTGAGTGAATCTTCTGTAAAAGGAGTAAATCCGTTATGAACTTGTGAGTGACTAGTTTATAGCTTGTGGTGTTACCCACATTTTATTATTATTGGTTTTATTTTTACTGAAATTGGGCATAGGTGGGATCTAGAGCTCATCTTTTCTAATGACCTTGAGTTGGATCATGCCTGTACCTTGTCTAAGCTATCTTGTACCGCAACGTTGTGATATAGCTGTTATGAACTTGTGAGTGAATCTACTGTAAAAGGAGTAAATCTGTTATGAACTTGTGAGTGACTAGTTTATAGCTTGTGGTGTTACCCACATTTTATTATTATTGGTTTTATTTTTACTGAAATTGGGCATAGGTGGGATCTAGAGCTCATCTTTTCTAATGACCTTGAGTTGGATCATACCTGTACCTTGTCTAAGCTATCTTTTAACGCAATGTTGTGATATGGCTGAGGTGTAACGGACCACTGTTAATTTTTATCGGCTTTGTGATGTAGAAGTGTTGAGGTAGCTGATGTTTTCAAGCCAGTTATCATTCTTTTTAGTGATTCGACCTTTGTTCCGACATATGGTTTTCTAGCGTATGGTAAGATGTTTTGTTTTTCTAGTAGATACGTGTTTTAAAGTTCAAGGACCTAGGATATTTTCGATTCTATTACTTAGATGACTTTTTAGTTGTGGATGCTTAGACTGTGGAAAGAAATTTTTTTATCTGTGACTGCCGTTATGTTTTTCTATTATTGCGGTTACAGATGGTAAAGGAATAAATGAAGATGAAGCAGACTCAGCACAATGATTTGCTGAACTTGTTTATGAAATATGGAGTAGCTCATTTAGGAGTTGGAGTTTTCCTTGCTGAAATGGAGAACGAGCTTAGTTTTGAGGTAGACAATAGCCACAGATGTAGCAACAAGTCTGATCTTATATTTGAATTACTCTACTCGTTAGTATTTTATGATCATTCTACTTGTTGAATTGATATATTTTATAGTATGGTGATCTTTTATGGCATGGTAACGTAAAGCTATCAGACGAGTCTAGTTCTAAGGGCTGATGTAAGTGGTCGGATCCATAGTGGGCCTAAGAAAAAAGTTGTAACTTCTTGCCCCCTCCAAATGATGTAAAAGTTGCTGTAAATAATTGAAAAGAAAAGTTTCTTGTAACCTAATTACTAGAATGGATGGTTTTTTGTCTATTACACATCTTCTTTTTGTTTTCTGGGCCTATTTGGATTGGATCTCGATGAAATAATACATCAATTAAACCTAGCAACGATGTTAGGATCTAGTTTGATATTTTAGTCTTTGTAGAGACTATCGCTTTGAGTTTGGTTGATTAAGCAAATGTAAAGTTTTGGATTTGATGCTTCAGTAGTGTTTAGTAAGGCTTTAAGTGACAAGGACATAACCTGTAAAAAAAAATTTATGGAACATAGTTCTGATACACGAAGTTTATGGTTGCAAGAGCATGAACTTTGTAAAATTTAGTATAATGTGATTATAACATTTTGATTGTTTGACCAGAGGAGGATTTCTTGGTACCTAGTTATCAATTCACGTGTGATCAAGTTGGTATCGTTGGACTATAAGCTATCGTGGGTGTTCCTCAGTGTAAGCAATCAAAACTTAGTTGGGCATCGAGCACTATGAGGATTTATAAAACAATTCATAAGATATGTCGGTCTAAATTATTCAGTATTTATTTCGTAAGTTTTAAGTTTGGAAGACGGTTGTGTCTTTGTCTATGTGAAGTTTACGAGCTACAGTTACATAAAACATTAGAGTTATATTTGGAGATTATCGTTACCTTGGTTTAAGATTCTAGACAGTTATCATAACCCTTTTTTGCGATTGGGATGGCAGGTTTAAGAAGTGTGCTTGCATTCAATTCTGTTAGAATTTTATGATTTAGACCCTTTGATGAAAAGGTTGGGCATTGGACCATCCATAACAGCGCGCTAAGTGTTCATGAGTTGATTAATTATGTAATTTTGATTAATATGTATAATGAGGCTAACCGCAAAGTGTTTTTCTTGTTCTAAGAAAGATTTTGAGGTATTGAGGCTGAAGCGAAACCGGAATCAAGTATTTGTTTGTTTGAGGATCAATGTTATGAAATTTGATATTGAGTAATTCCGACAACGAAATTCTTATAACGGGGGATAATGTAATACCCAAAATCTTGGATTTTGGTTAAAATAATATTTTATTCTCAATTTTTTGTAGCTTAATTTTTCTCATTTGACCTGAGGGATATAGATTTGACAATCTAGTACTTTGATTGATGGACCAAATGTATTGTTTAATGTTATTGAAATGGTTTATGATGGAGTCCTTGCGACGGTATGTGATTGGACTCAGCTTAAACCTTTTTTTTTTTAATATAGATAAGTTAGGGACGTGATCGGTATTTTTAAAAATATATTCAGCAAATTTTATTTAGGGTTTAGGTGGCTTATAAGTATCATTACTTTTATTTTTGGGCTTATGAGAAGAACAAAAAGAACAACAATCGATAGTCTCATTCGCAATAGGCTTTTGGTGTGAAATCTAAGGTAAGAGGTAGGTTCTGATTCTTAAATTATGATTTATCTAAAAGCAAGATCCCTAAAGCTCTAACTTTTTGGTGATTCAATGTAGTGTTGCTTGGAACCTGTTGAGAAACTCCGTCATGAGAACCGTATTGAGAATTTCGCACAATTGAGGTAAGTTTTTACTTTTTGAAATCTACATGTATGTCCAACGGTAGCTTTCTACCAAATCAAATAACCAAAAACTACCAGCAAAGCCTGCCATAGCCACCTTTTCCACATAAAAAGCGGTGCAGCATACTTTTCTGACAAGCCACTGGATGTTGCAAACAGGCTTCTCGTTAGTTAAAACATCATCAAGTGCGCCTCATTTCTTGAGGATAACACTCTTGAGGTCGACCATTCCCCTCTAATTAGTTACAACATCAACGAGGGGCAGCTTCCATATGTAACTCAGCAACTCATTACTTTTGAAAATTTGAGTCGACGTTGGATCGATCATCCGTTTAACGAAATAATTCTTGAATTTAGCTGTTTCGAATTTTGTTCCATCACTGTGTGTTTTCGGTTGAGATTTCTAATGTATTCTTGCTCCCTCGAATTTTATTCTTGCACTACCTAGTTTCGTCTAAAGAATTTCTGATTGTTTTGCTCTTGGTTTTCGTGCCGAACAGAAGAGTTGTCCACTTTGTTTCAACTGCCGACCGTCATCATGGCATCTTAGTTTCGATCTTTTTTTTTTTGGTTGTCACATTTTTCGTGTCAGTTAACCCATCATCTGATACAAATTGAGTGCCAGTGCTGCGTAGTCACAGCCGTGTGCTTGGTGTGATGCTTCTGTCATCCTAATTCATTTGATTCAACAGTTCTCCAGCCTCCATGTATGGTTTCTTGCATGTCATGGTCATGCATGATCTTTTGTTATTTACTGTTGTATATCATTCATGTGTCATAATTATTAACTCTTATGAGCATGTGGTTCGATTTTCAATCATATGTTTCTTCAGCTTAAAAGAAACAGCTAGCTGCCCTGGTTTTGGACCTTAGGTGTGACTCCTGTTTGTAATCCAGTTGTAATGTTCTTTTTTTTTTTCAATTGATTATAATTGGTGCAAATAAATTCCGATTCAGTTGGTTCAACTCCTCTTTAATCCGTGATTTTATTCTTTTCAACATAAGAACCTTTCTGAGTAAGTTCTAAAATTACTTGAATACCGCACTTGAATTGTTTGTAAGTATACGTTAAGTTTCTAGCGCACCAGACTTTGCGTAACTTATAGGTAATGTTTTTTGTGAGCCATGTCGCAGTGTCCTTGCTTAAGCCTAATTCCACTAATGCTTTAGGAATAGTGCAAGATTCGGCTCTTCATGGGAGCTTGGATAGAAGCTACCTACATGAGGTCCCTGTGCATTCTGAGACTGTTTCAGCTCAGAAAAGATTATTGAGAAGGCCACGAAGGAAACAAAATTCAGCCAAGAATGACCGGCTAAGCCCATTCACGTGTGAACTAAGGGCTTCAGCTTCGGTGCGAAAGAGAACTCGAGAAGAGGAAGGGGGCTCGTTAATGGAAATTGGCAGTGATTGGCTAAATGATGATCTGGTAAGACAAGGTAAAATCTTTTGTTCTCGGGTGGAGGCAGCCAGCCCTAAATGGCTCCCAACCTCGTCATGAAATTTTTACCTTGGAATGTCCAAGCGATGGGGAAAACCCTCACATTCCAGGCTCCAAAGGAGCTTTGCTCCATTCCCCAGAAGTAGTATTTTTGTCAGAGACAAAGAATGGTGAACAGAAAATGCTACAAATAAAAAGAAGATTGGGATTTAGGCATATGGTGTTTAATAACCCAAATGGTTTAGCGGGGGGTCTGTGCTTGATGTGGCGTCAAGGATTGGAGTTGGAATTAGTGGAATGTAACCGAAATTACATTACTGTTTGGGTACATGATGTAGAACGATTTGGGAAGTGGCTTTTTACAGGGGTTTATGCACTTGCAAATGCCGAGGACTGGAACCTCCTTTGGAAGAAGCTGATGAATTCACAACTCTATAATGGAGATAAGTGGGTAATTATGGGCGATTTCAATGATATCATATCAAATGAAGAGAAGAGTGGAGGTTTAGTTCGACCAAAACATGGCTTTAACGATTTTAAGGCATTTATTTCATCTATGTGCTTGGTTGATTTGGGATACATTGGATATCCTTGTACTCGGGACAAGCAGTGTCACGAAGATGATAATGTGAAGGAAAGGCTGGACAGAGCAATTACATCTCCAGGTTGGAGAACATCTTTCTCATTGGCAATTATGCACCATCTAAGACCAGGGGGATCCGATCATTGCCCTATTTTGCTAGGCACTGTTGGACAATGCACTCACATGAGAAAGAGTTTTACTTTTGAATCGGCATGGGCCAGAGTAGAGAGCTATGGAAAGGTGGTGCAAAAAGTTTGGGAATCTGAGGTTGCTCGCTCATTATGGTTTCGAATTAATCACAAGGTAAGAGAATGTCGGAAAGCATTGATGGAATGGAAAAGAACTACCTTTCGGAATTCTCATGTATGCATTAAGGAATTGCAGGAAGAGTTACAGAATATTGCGAAAGCTAATATGTTTGAGAAAGATGACTATGATAGAGTTGAAGCAGACTTGCGACAAGCATAACTCGATGAAAAGATGTATTGGCGTGGCCAATCGAGGAAGCTTTGGATCAAAGCAGGTGATAAAAATACAAAATTTTTCTTTTGCAAACGTGATACAAAGACGAAACCAAAATCGGTTAATTGGTCTTGAAGATAGCAATGGGACTTGGAAAGAAGGGCGGGAGAGTGTGGAACATATTGTTGTTCGATTCTTTGAGGACATTTTCACTGAGTCACAACAAGGTGAAATGTCATATATCCTATCCTCAGTAAAGTGTAAGGTATCATAGCGTATAAATCAGATATTGATAGCTCTTGTCACAGATGAAGAAGTATATGCTGCCTTGTCTCGAATGGAACCCTTTAAAGCTCCCTGACCTGATGGGATGACAACATGTTTTTTCCTATCGTTTTGGCACATTATTGGTTCTGATGTGTGCAAGGCAGTGAGCTCTTTTTTTTTCATACAGGCCGATTTTTAAGGAGTATTAACCATATCAATATCGTAGCGATTCCGAAAGTCACTGGCCCCATGAAGATAAGTCAATTATGTCACGACCCGAACCAATGGGTGAACCCATGAGCAAGGTTCGTGACCGGCCACAGGCCCATCCGAACATCCACCCAGGGCACTGCCAGGCCTTACTACAACCTGTACATTAGAATCTATAACCAAGTAATTTAAATCTATCTCCTTAATAATATTTCTAAAATCACGCTTATAATTTCTCAATGAATCTCCAATGGCATTCTTTATTTAACAACTAACGTGGGTCATTTTAAATCCGGTGGAGATCTAAGCTCCGAAAAATCTCAAATTACAACTTTAGTACCAGTACTCCACCAAATGATTTATTAAATAATCTAAGAGGACTACAACTCTTCTAGCAGTAGTCTACCATAGCTACATCCTCGTGGCCTTCACCAGTGCCGGTTCCATCAAGATAATCACCTGAAAACATTATAAAAGAATGAGCTTGGGGCTCAGTAAGTACACATACCACATTCCTAAAATAGGTTTTGGGATTCATAAAATCATGCCATGGTTTCTCTTCGATTAAAAACTTGTAAACATTTTCACAGAAGATACTATACTTATATACTTTATGAAAGCAATTCATCCAATATTTTTAGAACATAGGCATGACATTAACAACTATCACAGTTCATCATGACTTAGGTATGTTGCGGTCAACATACATTCTCCCTTGACTAGGGTGCACAATCCCTACCCCTTCCTGGGGTAAATATTACTCGGTCAGGGTAAACGTCCCCCCTAACTAGGGCCTACAATCCTTACCTCTTCCTGGGATAAACATTATTGTGGACGCAATGGCGAACCACGAGCAACAGTGGTGTGCATCAATGTATCGTCCCGTCGACTAGGACCCACAATCACACTTTTCCCCATGGATATGGGGCACAACAACCAAGTCAGAAATACCTTTTTTCAATATAAGCCAACTTTAAAACACTAAGAGAAATATTCCATGGCATTTTTTATGCATTTTCTCATCAAACCAATTTACACAAAAAAAACAGTAGCATGTGAAAATCTTTAAAACTTCTAATTGGAATAAATCGTTTATACATATACATAGACGGAAAATAGGGTATACGGAGGAATATGGTAGGAATACTTACCTTGCTGAATAATTGCTTTTGGTAGTTGCTCAAAAGCCGGTCCTAGCTCTTGTCTATCGAAACTTAAATAACAATTAGCATAGATGTTATTCATTACCGTTCGAGTACACCTAAGCATTAAGTTTTCCTCAAGTAAGTGAAATTACCAAATCGCCCCTGGATTTCAGTAAAATTCTTATTTACCCCCGACTTCAAACGTACTGTTACATATGCTGATATAACCAGAAAGGCTATTTTAAACAGCTAGGTAGGATTTTTGGACCATAATGGCCTCTCGAGGAATTTTTCGCTCGGAACCCTAAGTCGCTCATTAAATTGAGTGTTAATGCTCTTGTTTTCAAAATATATTGAACAGCGCCGGAATGCCACAAAATTTTATACACTTAAGCCTCTCAGTGTGTTTAGACCACTGTAAAAATTCCATAAAATAATTTTGTTTGCTATATCAAACAATTCATAATCCTATTTTCAAAATAAGGTCGTTTCAGACCTTTCGCATGCATAGAAAAATTCCAAAAATAAGGGTATTTTTAGTTTTGTACCTTGCCCAAATATTCTTAGAATTGGCTTAAAAAGTCTTGCGCAATGTACTAATCTATAATTCTGAAAACAACATTTTTCAGCAAACCCTAGTTTTGTAGATTGACCATTTTGAGGAATAAATATGATGAATATTAAAAAAACTCAAAATTACAAAGTTAAAGTAAACTTTCTAAGGTTTTCAGAAATATAAAGCTCACAAAATCCAATGATTGATGACTTCTATACGGTAAATAGAAGTGGCTGATCAAAACATCACATCTTTGTGCAGACCAGTTTTGGTCAATGATTATTTTGGAGCGGAAATATTATGAATCTCAGAACAATATAACCTACAAAAATCCCATGAGTAAATAAGTTTCTATGAAAAATCGAAGTGGCTGCCAGAAACAAAAAATTCTGGATTTCTACAATAGATTGACTCTAAGTTCGATTTCCAATGTGCAAACGTGGGATTCTGAGAAAACTCAAAACTAAAGAGTTGAAGGCAACAAAATGAAGTTTTCAAAAAGGGTAAAATCATATTAATCGGATTTGAAATAAAGGAAATGACAAAAACTCTAACCCACTCTTAATCTGCTCTATAGCGGCCTTTTTCTCAAATACTACTGAAAGCTATCAATTCCACACCAAATATACATATAAAACCTCCAAATTCGTGGCTAAACTAAAGAGAGAGTTTATGGATTTCATTACCTTGAATTTTCTCTTGCTTAGCCTTGTTTCTTCTCTCTTTCTCTCTCTCCCTCTCTGGACTTCGCGTAAAGGGGGTGGCAGATTTGCCAGGACAACTGCCCTCTTAAAACTTCCCTTACATATGGTTGCCCTAGGTTATAATAATTCTAAAGACCTCCCACACTTAGCTAGTGTTCTCATCTCACCCACATTCCTCTTAAAAGATCTCAATAATCTTAGATTAAGGTTAAACTAAAAATTTCATCGACCGATGAAACATTCCGGGCATTACATTCTTCCAACCTCATTAATTTGCAACCTTTGAGCATTATAAATTGTCACTAAAGGTCACAATCAGTACCACTGGCAATAATCATCGCTAGAGACCCCAATTTAAATGTACTTTTATAACTAACCTCGATTCACTAATCATCGTTAAAAGTCACTCTAATAACAAATATCGATGCTAAGTATAAATTGTTGCTAATTGTTGTCGATAAAATCTTAATTATCCACACCAATGCTAAATGTTACGTTCATAATCGTCACTAAATAGAAACTAATCGGCTAGGCATAAAATTAAGGTTTGGGGTATTACATTATCCTCCACTTGTAAAAATTTCGTCCTCGAAATTTGGTTTACTCATAACCATTCTTGGTCTCAATATCCACCAATATACCCTTAAATCTTTCTACATCCATTTACACAACCAAAATACAGTTTCAAGCACTTTCCAAAGTATACGTACAAAAGTCCTCAAAGTATAGATTTCATTCGTCACACTTGACCCACAGATCAATATTACCTCAAAGAATCACAGGTTTCACCCCGGTGTAAGTACTATCTCTACTTTTTAATCTATCTCCATTTGTACCATTAAATCATCGTTATACTGTAAGGTCTAACCAACGTCCCATGACGATCAACGTCAAATATTTCACCATACTAAAAAATTTCAATTATAATCTCAGATTCCATAATTCAACCAACAAGATTATTAATCAAGTACGAAATACTTATGACTTAGTTAGTATGGAACTCACTTAATTAAATTTCTCCGCTCCAAATTAAATGCGTATACCACACATCAAATCAATCTTTAATCCATCATGCTTCCACTGCACCACTTTGATAATATATTTTAAAATATTGAAGCACTACGCTTTCACTACATAACTCCCAAACGAAGTGGTCATCGAATCTTACACATAACCTCCAAATTCCGATTCGAGAACATCAATAGCAGTTTCAGTAAAATTTACAGCAATTTCAAGCATTTCACCATATTGTAAGATTTCATATTATAACCTGGGATTCCATAATCCAACTGATGTCATTACGCAACCTAGTGAACTATATTTACTCAACTTCAAACTCAACCAAATAAATAAGTTTCTAATTATCATGCTTTCAATGCTTTTCAGATAACATGCCAAGCTGTACTTCTCGCACAATCTACTTAATAGTAACAAGCTTAACTTCAAGCCTATGACATACTAAGGTACTGAGCAATTATCTCATATGACTTTCACTCTAAAGGATCTCACCCTGAGTTCTAACTATAACTCTTATCAGCCTAGTCACGAGTTTATAGAATCATATACCTCTCAACACCGCACCACAATTCACACCTATTTAAATCTAACCGTTAAAATTTTCATGTGAAATTGTAACGCTTAGCTCGAACATATTAGATCGCCACTTATACTCCTCTAGTAGCCAACTTTAAAAGACCCCTTCACCTTTCTAAAATCCTCAAATATTTCACACACACACACACACACACACACACACATACAGACACACACACACACACACAGACACTCTTAACTTCGTGGCTCAAATCTTAATCATTCTATAGACATAAATTGCATTTTTTTTTTTGCTCTAAAAGGATAAAATACTTAATCCCGTCAAAGATGGTGAGCAACTAGTTCTAGTCCTCAATTACATCCGTTTATCCTATGGTAGTTCACACCTCGAAGTCAGATAAATTCATGCACGCAATCAATGTAGGACCCTGGGCTACAGCTAAAACCCAAAATGCATGCTCAAAACATAATTACTCATAACCTCAATTCATCTCCGCCATAGTCCAATAAATGCACATAACTTGTACCTAGTGAAATGAGGATATAAGATCCAAAGCCAAATTCTCGTGTGCATTCACAGCAAAGTCAACCCAGTGGCTTTATGCTCTCAGACAAAATTTTGCTCGTCCCAATCACGCGTTTCAATTCAAAGTACTATTATTCTACAAAACCTTGTTTCAAAAACTTATAAACTCGGAAACCTCACTATAACAGAAATTTTTTCACTTAGCGCTCTTAACGGTCGCAACTAAGAGCTAAGAGCTCCGAGTTACAAGTTCCAAGAATTTCAAGAAAACACAGCCTTACATTATCTCTATCTAGCTATTATGTTAATGTTGTTCTACAACCTTGATTAGGTTTTGGCAACTAGAAGCATATCTCTCCAGCTTCACCCAATGAAAATGAGTCTTCGTAATGATATCTATAACCTTTGAAACATAAGTCATAATCACCAATAGCAAGCTAAAGAAACTTCACCAATAAAATTTGGATCATCACTTAGGGTTCTATAACCTAACCAGTGAAATCATTATTTAAACTATAATATCCCAAGAACGTAATGCTCTGATACCATTTCTGTCACGTCCCAAACCCACGGGTGAGCCCATGAGCTAGGTCCGTGACCAGCCGCAGGCCCCCCGAACATCCACCCAGGGCTCTGCCAGGCCTTACTACAACCTGTACACAAGAATCTATAACCAAGCAATTTACATCTATCTCCTTAATAATATTTCTAAAATCACGCTTATAATTTCTCAATGAATCTCGAATGGCATTCTTTATTTAACAACTAACATGGGTCAATTTAAATCCGGTGGAGATCTGAGCTCCAAAAAATCTCAAATTACAACTTTAGTACCAGTACTCCACCAAATGATTTATTAAATAATCTAAGAGGACTATAACTCCTCTAGCAGTCGTCTACCATAACTACATCCTCGTGGCCCTCATCAGTACCGGTTTTATCTAGATAATCACCTGAAAACATTTATAAAAGAGTGAGCTTGGGGCTCAGTAAGTACACATACCACATTCCTAAAATAGGTTTTGGTATTCATAAAAGCACGCCATGGTTTCTCTTCGATTCAAAACTGGTAAACATTTTCACTGAAGATACTATACATATATACTTTATGAAAGAAATTCATCCAATATTTTCCGAACATAGGCATGAAAATAAGAAGGCTCATTAACAACTATCACAGTTCATCATAACTTAGGTATGTTGAGGTCAGCGCACATTCCCCCCTGATTAGGGCCCACAATCCCTACCCCTTCCTAAGATAAATATTATTCGGTCAGGGTATACGCCCCCCCCTCCCCCAACTAGGCCCCACAATCGCTACCCCTTCCTGGGATAAATATTATTGTGGACGCAAGCGCGAACCACAAACAACAGTACTGTGCATCAACGTATCGTCCCGTCGACCAGGGCCCACAATCCAACTTTCTTCCGTGGATATGGGGCACAACAACCAAGTCAGAAATACCGTCTTTTTTAACATAAGCCAACTTTAAAACACTACTCAGAGAAATATTCAATTACATTTTTTATGCATTTTCTCATCAAACCAATTTACACAAAAAAAATAGTACCATGTAAAAGTCTTTAAAACTTCTAATTGGAATAAATCGTCTATACATATAAATACACAGAAAATAGGATATACAGAGGAATATGGCAGGAGTACTTACCTCGCTGAATAATTGCTTTTGGTATTTGCTCAAAAGCCGGTCCTAGCTCTTGTCTATCGAAACCTAAATAACAATTAACATAGATGTTATTCATTACCGTTCGAGTACACCTAAGCATTAAGTTTTCCTCAAGTAAGTAAAATTACCAAACCGCCCCTAGATTTCAGTAAAATTCCTATTTACCCCCGACTTCAAACGTACCGTTACATATGCTGATATAACCAGAAAGACTAGTTTAAATAGCTAGGTGGGATTTTTGGATCTTAATGGCCTATCAGGGAATTTTCCACTCAGAACCATAAGTCGCTCCTTAAATTGAGCGCTAATACTTATGTTTTTAAAATATATCGAACAGCACCGGAATGCCACAAAATATTAGACACTTAAGCCTCTCAGTGTGTTTAGACCACTGTAAAATTTCCAGCTAAAAATAAATTTTTTTGCTATATCAAACAATTCAAAAGCCTATTTTCAAAATAAGGTAATTTCAGACCTTTTACATGGCTAGAAAAAATCCCATAAATTTCTAAATCGAAGTATTCAGAAAAATAAGGGTAGTTTTAGTTTTGTACTTTGCCCAAATATGCTTAGAAGTGGCTTAAAAAGTCTTGCGCAATGTACTAATCTATAATTCTGAAAACAGCATTTTTCAGCAACCCTAGTTTTGTAGATTGACCAGTTTGAGGAAGAAATTTGATGAATCTTAAAAAACTCAAAACTAAAAAGTTAAATTAGACTTTCTAAGGTTTTCATAAATATAAAGCTCACAAAATCCAATGATTGATGAATTCTCTACAGTAAATTGAATTGGCTGATCAAAACAGCACATCTCTATGTAAACCAGTTTTGGTCAATGATTATTTTGGAGCAGAAATACTATGAATATCAGAAAAATATAAACTACAAAGTTGAAGACTACTTTCTGAGGTTTCTATAAATATAAATTTAACAAAAATTCCATTAGTAAATAAGTTTCTATGATAAATCGAAGTAGTTGCCAGAAACAAAAAATTCTGGATTTCTACAGTAGATTGACTCTAAGTTCAATTTTCAATGTGCAAACGTGGAATTCTGAGAAAACTCGAAACTAAAGAGTTGAAGGCAACAAAATGAAGTTTTCAGAAAGGGTAAAATCATATTAATCGGATTTGAAATAAAGGAAATGGAAAAAACTCTAACCCACTCTTAATCTGCTCTATAGCGGCCTTTTTCTCAAATACTACCGAAAGCTATCAATTCCACACCAAATATACATATAAAACCTCCAAATTCGTGGCTAAACCAAAGAGAGAGTTTATGGATTTCATTACCTTGAATTTTCCCTTGCTTAGCCTTGTTCCTTCTCTCTCTCTCCCTCTCCGGACTTTGCATAAAGGGGGTGGCAGATTTGCTAGGGCGGCTGCCCTCTTAAAACTTTCTTTATATATGGTTGCCCTAGGTTAGAATAATTCTAAAGACCCCCCACACTTAGCTAGTGTTCTCATCTCACCCATATTCCTCTTAAAAGATCACAATAATATTAGATTAAGGTTAAAATAAAGATTTCACCGACCAATGAAACATTTCGGGCATTAGATTCTTCCAACCTCATTAATTTGCAACTTAGGAGCATTGTAAATTGTCACTAAAGGTCACAATCAATACAGCTGGCAATAATCGTCGTTAGAGATCCCGATTTCAATGTAGTTTTATAACTATCCCCGATTCACTAATCATCGCTAAAAGTCACTCTAATAACAAATATCGATGCTAAGTATAAAATCATTGCTAATTGTTGTCAATAAAATCTTAATTATGCACATCAACGCTAAATGTTACGCTCATAATCGTCACTAAATATAAACTAATCGGCTAGGCATAAAATCAAGGTTCGGGGTATTACAAATTACACCCTATAAGTTTATGCAATATTTCGTATAAAATCATAGCCAAAATTCTCTCACAGAGGCTGGTTCCAATCCTGCCTAAAATCATTGGTGAAAACCAGGGTGCGTTTGTTACATGTAGACAGATTATAGATAACATCTTGTTAGCTCAAGAAGTCTTCCATCATTTAAAGAATCGCTTAATGGGCAAATTGAATTCGATGGTGATCAAACTTGATATAAGCAAGACGTACGACATAGTGGAATGGAGATTTTTGGAAGCAATAATGAGACAACTAGGTTTCAATGAGATTTGGATCGGATGGGTGATGGCCTGTGCAACGTTTGCTAGACATTCTGTATTAGTCAATGGAGTTAGCAAAGGTACTTGAAACCGACAAGGGGTTTACGATAAGGCGACCCCTTATCTCCAGCATTACTTCTGTTAGTAACGGATGGTCTTTCAGCTCTTATTTCGAAGGCGACAGAAGAAAGGATGATTCAAGGCATTAAAATTTGTAGACAAACACCTTCGATAAGCCATTTGCTATTTGCTGATGACACTCTAATCTATTGTTCTACTTCAGAATAGAATTGTGACCACCTACTCAGCCTTCTATCAATATATGGGAACGCCTCCGGGCAACTGATCAACTTTGAAAAATCCTCCATCTTTTTTAGTAAAAATACACCTATTCCACTTAGACATACATTATGTTGCCGCATGGGTATTTCACTGGATGCTTGAGCTGGAAAATATCTAGGACTACCAGCAGAGGTGGGAAGGAACAAAACATAACTTTTTTTATTATATCGTGACTCGTGTGAAACAAAGAGTTGAGAACTGGAAAGAGAAGCTATAATCTCTAGCAGGTAAGGAGGTTCTTCTTAAGACAGTAGTTTCAGCCATTCCAACATATGTCATTTCCTGCTTTAGACTATTGATGTCCCTTTGTCATGAAATTAATCAACTTATGGAAAATTTCTGGTGGGGGGATGGAGCAAAAGACAATAAAATTCATTGGATGTCGTGGGCAAAACTCACTGAAAAAAGAAGTTATGGAGGGTTGGGATTCAAGAACCTTGAGTTGCTTAATTTAGCGTTGTTGGCTAAACAAGGATGGTCTTTGTTAGTTGGGGGTCCTTTTCTTTTGAAGTAAGTCCTTAAAGCTCGATATTATCCCAATACTACCTTCCTAAAAAGCTGAGTTGGGTCATAATCCTTCATGGGTTGGAAGAGTTTGATAGAAGGCCGAGTTCTACTGTATTCAAGGTGTAGGTGGAGGGTCGGGAATGGAAAGGATATTAATATTCGTACTGATCCGTGGATTCCTAGACCAAACACTTTCAGGGTAGTATTCCCGATTGCTGATGATGGTATCGAAAGAGTGGTGGATTTTCAAAATGCTACAAATGATGGCTGGGATATAGAGAAAGTATATGCAATGTTTCATGAAACTGATGCTGCTGAAATTCTAAAAATACCAATATCAAAGGGAGAGATTAAGGATAGATTGGTTTCGCATTTCACTAATGATGGTTCCTACTCAGTGCGATCAGGTTATGAATCAGTGTGTGAAATGCTGAGAGAAGGATGACTTTCTAAGAAAGGGGTAGTGATTGGTGCTACCTCCCAATTATTAGAAGAAAAAGGCCTTAAGCACGACTTGTGGAGTATCACACCTCGCAAACTTAAGTTGTTTTTATGGCGTTGTTTGCTCAACCTTTTAGCAACGCGAGACAACCTACAAAAAAGAAAGGTAGATGTCGAGAGCTGGTGCCCCCTTTGTACTACTAAAAAGGAATCGGTGCTCCATTTATTTAGAGAATGCCATTTTGCACGAGCTTGCTGGTTCGCTTCACCGGTAGATAGTATAATTCAGCAATCTTTAGGTATGTTCTATAAAGAATGGTGGCATGATATTCTTCAACAGATAAAATTGAAGGATCAGGGGCATGAAATGGTGGTATGGGCAACATGGATAGTCTGGTACATTTGGAAATGTCAAAATGCGAGGGTCTTCAACGGCAATAGTCGTAACCCCATGGAAGCTATGAACATGGTCTGATCTAAGTTCCTAGAATATAGACAAGAGACCACCATGAAACAATCCACCTTGCATTTGTTGCCAAAGCATAAGTACTGGATGTGTCCAGAACTGGGCTATATGAAGATTAATGTCGACGGGTCGTGGTCAGCAATTTTGTGTGGGGGAGGAATTAGAGTGGTCATCCGCGACGAAACATGAAATTTTATTACAGGAAGGATTTGTAAATTGAACCATTGTGCAAGTGGCTTAGTAACAGAAGCTGTAGAAGCAAAGGAAGGCTTAAGGTTGGCTATGGAACTGGGTCTTAGCTTAGTGATTTTGGAAGGAGATAATTCTAGCATCATCAGTCTGCTCCAAGGAAATCTAGAGCCACGCCAGAGATAAACGTGATCATATCTGATTGCCTCTCATGAGTCAAATATTTTCGTCATTGCAAGTTTTCTTTTAGTGGTCGTAGGGCAAACGAGGTAGCTCATGTGATGGCTGAGCATGCTCGTAAGGAACAACATAGGATTACATGGTGTTCCATACCACCTGTGTGGTTGGTTAACTCTCTCTGAAGAGATGTTGGATTTTGTTAAATTATTCAACACCCTCTCCAAAAGCTTCATCCTTTGACTCATAAACTTCATCCCCTCCCTACCTCTACAAAGTGTAGCGGTCAGTGCAAAAAAATCCAATCTGAACCGTTCACAACTTCTAATGGACGATCAGATAACAAGTTGACCGGTAAATGTGAATCGGCCCCCTATATACCCTGAAAGAAAAATTACCAAAACCCCTTCAACTTTAGATATTTTTCAAAGTATACCTAAAATTTTCTAATATTACAAAAAAATCCAAAATAATTGTTTACAGTAAATGAACGTATTAGAAAAATTTAACAGTATGCTACAAAAGCATTTTAAAATAATATGAGATTCGTTAAACTACATAGTCATCATATCTATGAGATTCGTTAAACAGTATGCTACAAAAGCATCTCAAGACCTCGGTAGTACTGAATAACATTTTTGTCGAATACCTTTTCATCACCCACCTTCTCGTAGTTGAGGAAGATATACTTTTCACAAAAATATGCCTAGTGGCCCAATGTCCACCACTTGTTGGAACCTAGTGTCAACTAAGTTCACTTCTGAGACAACTGCAGCTATAAAGTCATTGCTCTCAGCCAAATGAGCTTGACGCCTTGGGAGATGGTTGCCCTCCTTTAATGTAGGCCTCTTGCCCTTGCAGAACCTGCATCCACTGGCAAGGTGTCTAACTTTTCCAGAAAAAAAAACCCAAGTCCCATTGCTAGGTTTTTGGATCTTATTGGGGTTTCTGAACCTAAGATCTTTCCTATCTAAAGCCTGCCCTGTTTGCTTTCTCTTGTTGGTATGATGCTGGTTGTAATAATGGTTTTAGATGCCTCCCTTGAGGCCTTTGCTCAATTGGATTGGCTTTAGAAGCAAAGTTGCGGCGGTTGGACTTGTCCTTTTTAAGACTCTAGTGTCCTATGTTGATAAGCGACTAAGTTGTTCTCAAAGTAGAATGCCCAACAGGATAATTTGGCCTTTACAACCTCCCACAGTTCTTTGGCACTTTCATAACAGTGATAAATTTAAAACAGATAATTGGAAAGATAACGCAGAATGTAATGACGCCATAAACAATTATCGTTTTCAATATCTTTTAGTGCAGAAACTTGTCAAGATGAACCAAAAATTTCAAAAGACGCATTCTCAGAAGTAACAGACTTGCCAAGAATCGGAACTTCAGTTGAATAAAGCACATGCTCTGAATCAAGTGATTTTATTACGGAAACTATAAGTCCTTTGACCAATGTTAGTAGTTATGAGCATCAAAGCAATCAAACTTAGACAAATCAGGTATCATGAGCCTAGAATTCACCTTTTAGATGGTTGGAAAAATGAGGGCTAACATGCTCAATTTAATAAAGCATCAACTGAATATAAAAATGAATAGACAGGCCGTTAATATTCAAAATGACTTATTGGTTTAGAAGAGCCGAGGCCTAACAGTGGTGCTGTCCCAAAAGGTGATTTCGCCTCTACTAGGTCGTAACCTTTGATTTTGATGCAGATGGGTTGCACAGCGACCACCTCCCATAAATCAACGGCTAAGCTTGGAGTATGAATAGAGAAGTCGTAGCAACCACAAGAGAGTAGTAACAACAACTACTAATATAATTCAAAAATATGTACTACTTTATGTTCCTCCTATTAACAAACATGCACAAGTTAATAATAGCTTAGATATAATATAAAATATTTTCTTTTAACGTAGTCAGATTTTTCTTGTGACCTTAACCTAAGATAGACTAAGACAAACATGTGAGTTGTGTTAATAAAACTTCTTATACGAATAGTAGCTAAAGATTGAAAACGTCCTAGGTACTCTTCTTATTAGCTGTGTGAGCAGGTGAATGTTCTTAATGGAAGTGATTAAATGGCCATTCTTATGCCATCAGAAGATACATATATATAGTCTCAGTACCCCTGGTATGACTAATTAAAGATGGAAGCTACCCTGGATAAAGTTCAAGTGAAGGCAATAAAAAATCCATCCAGAAAACAGCGATTTCAGATTTAAATGATACTTCTCCCCTGGTATGACTATTTCAGATTTAAATGATATACTTCTCCCCTGGTATGATTAACGATGGAAGCTACCCTGGATAAAGTTCAAGTGAAAGCAATAAAAAATCCATCCAATGAAACAGCAATTTCAGATTTAAATGATACTTCTCATACATCACAAAAAGCGGTAAGAGCCGACAGCAAGTCATCAACTGAATAAATATCCAATATAACAGAAGAGCAAACTTCACCTGCAAAAACAATATGTATTCCCATTGTGAAGGCGCATCTATATCATGAAACATCCTAAATTAAAATATATCAAGCAGTGCAGCAATATGGAGGGGCGTTTTGAAAACTAACCCATCTTGGACTGTAACCTAGTCCATGAATCATGGTTCCTCTCCTAAGTGACTTACTGACATCCACCAAAACTCTTACTCGCAAGCATCGTCCCCATCCAATTCCATCGGCGTTTACATCGATGTCCAAAACTTGACCGCATTTTTTGCTGATTGCTTCTCCTGTTCCTTTCTCCCTTTGATTAAAAGGCAAATTGTGGATTTGTATCCAGAAGGGACTCCAAGTTAAGTCAATTTCAGAGGGTTGAATATCTCCATCATACTCCTTAAGAATTAGCAACTGCTTATCAAACGACCAAGGACTGCCATCCATAACCCTTTGTTTGTCAAGGCGATGAAAAAATTGGACCATAATTAGTTGCTCACCAGCCTTCTTTATGTCTAGTTTTTTTGTCAATCGCCATGCTCCAATCATAGTGTTTCTGAAGGCTTCGAAATTGTAGGGGCGTTTTGACAGTAACCTCCCAACAAGACATAGAGACCCTTTCTCCCGAATTCCTTCATTTTTCCTCGCCGGAATCATCACCCCTTCCGATTCTTCAGCCGTGAGAGAGAATTTTTTCCACTTATTAACCAGATCATCTTCCATTTACAACAACTAACATCACCGGAGTCGCACCTGCAATGAAATGAGAAAACTAGAAAAAGGATTATCAGAATGTTTAATGCCAATCACACCTGAAAGAGATTAGAAACCGTGAACGAGGACTGCAAAACCAGAAATTTTATTGGCTGTATCTATGACAGGGATGAGGAAGAAATAGTTGAAAAACCCTAAGGACTTAGGGAAGTGAGAAGCGGATCTCCGCTGGTGGCCCTCATCGCAGAGACGAGAGGGAAACTGGAAACCAGTGCGGAAGAGTGGGGCATAACGATGGTGAGTGCGACGAGTTGGCAAAACTAGACGAGGTCACTGGGAAGGAGATTTTTGAGTATGGACCTTGGATGCGAGCACAAGTAGATCGTCCATTTGGAGACAAAAGAGGAAACCGAGAAGTAGGAAAGGACGATGATGAGCCTGAAGTTCTGAAATCTACCGGAAACATGCTTTCGGTCGGCGACGAAAGCAGTAACGCCAAAAGAAAGGAAATGATTGAAGAACAAGGGCCGAAATTAGCGCTGCTTGATGCGGAAAGGATTGAGTCACGGGATTCACGTTTTTCACCAACGGAATTCTCGCCCAAAACTGGCGAAGCAGCTAATGTGGAAAAATATGTTCCGAAATTAGCGTTGCTTGATTCGGAAAGGAACGAGGCACGGGATTTAAGCGATTTTCCAACGGAATTCTTGCCCAAGAACGGGGGAATAGCTTGTTGTTCGAAATATATACTTTGTGTATACTTGTGCCTCAAATCAGTTTCGAGCATTTAATGACATGCAAATATAAAGGTTTCAAAAACAGCAGTAACGTAACCAAAGAATGAAATTATAGATTATAACTCACAAGAAGATTGCAGAACAGCAAAGGAAAAAGGGGCCGAGGCGTGAATTTTATTCACTGTCCTTAAGACTTATTCGTCCCGCAACGGTGCTGACGGCTCTCGACGATAATCTCCCAGGATACAACGGCTACGTCTGAAAATAGTAGCACACCAAATTTCCAGACCCGGCGAACCAAACAATGGTAGAACTCTTTCTTCTTTACGAACACTTAAAAAACTCTCTTATACAGAAGAAAATATTCGGGATTAATTCATACATCATAACTTCTGTAAACTGACTCGTTTTTATACATAGATTATTCACTGGGGGGTGCAACTCTTCACAGCTGGTTGGTTGGAAAGGAAAGGTTACAACTTTTCGGAAAAGAAATTAAATAAATAAAATTTATTTGTCCCAAAAAGAATAAAGCCTGATGGGCCCAAGCCCAAGCCACGGGACGGGGCGGGGCGGGCGGCGCGCGCGTGTGGTGGACCTTGGGTCAACCTAGGTCCTCCCTCCTTACAAAACATGGGTACCCCCAAGGGGCCCAACCCTTAGCTCAAGACTAAGCCTTATAAGGAGATAACATTAGCTTTATCTCTTCAACGTGTGATACTCTTTTCCTTTCAAGTTGAACCACCAACTTCAACGTCAATTTTCTCATTCACCTTTCATTTGTTTTAAACATGTGAATATACCATGACCATCTATTCCAATAGAGGATCATGAATCCATTTGTTCCTAACCAAAATATGGTTTGGAACCTATTACAAAATTGACTCAAAGTTGCTTCTTCGTAATGGGTTTAAAACCCAATTCCAACAATCCCCCACATGAATAGAAAATTGACTGGACTCTATACGCACAGAAACACTGACATAAGAAAGAGTTCTTTAGAACGACACTGCATCGGGATAGGTAGCCGATGACCTTGAACCTTCCATAGTGAGAACTATCGGATTTACTAGTTAACCAGTGAACGTGATGTCTTGAACTGTTCAACCTTTAGTGTAAACCGAGACAATAGAACGTCACACAGTATCGCTCAAACATTGTTTTGAGGTTCTCATTGTTGTGTTCATTTTGGCCCTGAACAACTCCTGGTTTTCATGAGTACTCTCTGAGAATTCAGCCTTACAATTCTCATAGAAGCGGCCCCACTTCTTACTCACATAGGTGACTTCTTATTAAGAGGTTCCTACCGCACCCCCACTTAGATTTCCAAGATATAAGAGTCATTAAAAGCATAGCTTAACCTAACATTTTGTAGGTGCCACTGTCTTCTCATCATATGAATGAATATGAGGGTTTTAACCCCCCACAGTGCTATGTCAGAGTCGCATTTACATAATTCGGTTTTCCCTTTGAACCTAGATCTTGGGATCTCCAGTCAGCTAGGTAGGGTTTCCATTATGGCAACTCTTTAGTTCATAGGCTTAAGACCCATTCCCCTTGATGACACATTTACTTTCTCTCTAGTCAAAGCTTTCGTTAACGGATCCGCAATATTATCCTTTGACTTCACATAGGCAATAGAGATAATTTCACTAGAAAGTAATTGTCTAACAGTATTGTGTCTGCGACGTATGTGTCTAGACTTGTCGTTATACATACTGCTTTGTGCTTTTCCAATTGCACATTGACTATCACAATGTATGCAAATTGGTGGCACAGGCTTAGGCCAATTTGGAATATCCTCCAAGAAATTACGAAGCCACTCCGCTTCTTCTCCTGCTTTATCTAAAGCAATGAATTCAGATTCCATAGTGGATCTGGCAATACATGTCTGTTTAGAGGATTTCCAAGAAATAGCTGCTCCTCCTAATGTAAACACATATCCACTTGTGGATTTTGTTTCATTAGAATCTGATATCCAGTTGGCATCACTGTATCCTTCTAATACAGCTGGATATCTTGTATAATGCAGACCAAAGTTTAAGGTATATTTTAAGTACCTTAAAACACTTACAATAGCTATCCAGTGATTCTTCCCCAGATTGCTAGTATATCTGCTCAGTTTACTGACAGCATAGGCTACCAATTATGCGCGAATACTCTAATTGAGATATTCCTTCCCCAATATTTTTTGTTAGATGTAAATTTACATCTAGTGGTGTCTTAACCGGACTATTATCATAGCTTTTAAATTTTTCTAGCACTTTCTCAATATAATGAGATTGTGACAAGGCTAGTCCATTTGATGTTTTGGTAATTTTCATACCAAGTATAACATCAGCCACACCCATATCTTTCATATCAAATTTACTGGCCAACATTTTCTTTGTAGCCTTAATGAATTCATTATTGCTCCCGATAATGAGCATATCATCCACATAAAGGCTAACAATGACATATCATTTTTCCGTGCCTTTAACATAGACACATTTATCACATTCGTTGATTCTAAAACCATTTTCGATCATGACTTTATCAAACTTTTCATGCCATTGTTTCGGAGCCTGTTTTAGTCCATAAAGTGACTTAACAAGCTTGCACACCTTCCTCTTATGATCAGGAGCTACAAACCCTTCGGGTTGCTCTATATAGATCTCTTCATTAAGATCTTCATTTAGGAAAGCTATTTTCACATCCATTTGGTGTATCTCAAGATTATTAATAGCTGCAATAGCTATCAATATTCGAATGGATGTTATTCTTGTAACTAATGAATATGTATCGAAATAATCAAGGCCTTCCTTTTGTCTATATCCATTGACAACTAGTCGGGCCTTATATTTCTCGATCGTTCCATCAGCTTTTATCTTTCTCTTGAAAAGCCATTTACACCCTAATGGTTTATTTCCAGGAGGAAGATCCACCAGTTCTCATGTATGATTTTGCATGATGGATTCTATTTCACTATTAATAGCCTCTTTCCAATGAGGAGCTTCGGGACTCGACATTGCTTCACTGTAAGTACGAGGCTCATTTTCTAACAAATATGTTAGAAAATCAGGACCAAAAGATGTAGACGTTCTAGCTCTCTTGCTACGTCTTGGCTCATCTTCCTCTTGTGAGGGTTCTTGGTTCATACTAGTTCTTTTTAAAGAACTTTGTTCTTGTGCCACTCGACAAAGAAATACATCCTCGAAGAAATATGCATTCCTTGTCTCCATAATGGTGTTGACGTGTATATCGTAAACTTCAGATTTATGCACTAAGAACCGATATGCCGAGCTATGGCTTGCATATCCAATAAAAATCCCATCGACCGTTTTAGGTCCTATTTTGACCATTTTAGGTGGTGGGATAGCTACCTTTGCTAGACACCCCCACACTTTAAGATATTTGAAGAAAGGAGGACGACCTTTCCATAGCTCATAAGGTGTCTTTTGCAACTTCTTGTGAGGTACTTTATTAAGTATCTGATTTGCGGTTAAGACCGCTTCCCCCCACAAGTTATCCGGTAGTCCAGAATTTATCAACAAAGCATTCATCATTTCCTTTAAAGTACGATTTTTCTGCTCAGCAATTCCATTTGACTGAAGCGCATACGGTGCCGTGGTCTCATGAATGATTCCGTGATCGGCACAAAATTTTTCAAAAGGGAAAACATATTCTCCGCCTCTATCACTTCTTAGTACTTTGATTTTCTTGCTAAGTTGATTTTCAACCTCAATTTTGTATTGCATAAATGCTTCCAAGGCTTCATCCTTGCTTCTAAGCAAATATACATAACAAAATCTCGTACAATCATCAATAAAAGTAATAAAATACTTTTTTTCCTCCTCTAGATTGTACCACCTTTAAGTCACATATGTCACTATGAATTAGACTTAAAGGTTCCGTACTTCTTTCAATTGCCTTGAAAGACGTTTTTGCCATTTTAGCTTCAACACAAATTTCACATGCTTTATGTGAGTCAAAATCCATTTTAGGCAAAAAAACCATTTTTCACTAGCTTTTGTATGGAACCATAATTTACATGACCTAATCTACGATGCCATAAATTAGGAGATTCCAACAAGTAAGTAGAAGAAATAATTTTATTAATATCGGAATTTGGTACAACTTTAGGCACGATGGTCATTACATTTAACTTAAACAGACCATCACATAAGTACCCTTTTCCTACAAACATCCCACTTTTAGTGAGTACAAATTTATCGCTCTCAAACACTAGCTTGAAACCATTCTTACTCAACAATGAGCCTGACACTAGATTCTTCCGAATGTCTGGCACATGAAGCACATTGTTGAGACTCAATTCCTTTCCGGATGTCATCTTTAAGACCACCTTGCCCATTCCTAGCACCTTTGAAGAAGAAGAGTTTCCCATGAACAGATTCTCGTTGTTGGCGCTCTCATATGTAGTAAACATACTTCGCTCGGAGCACACGTGTCGAGTAGCGCCTGTGTCTACCCACCATTGTTTGGGATTTCCAACCAAGTTGACTTCGGATACCACCGCAGATAAATTCAAATATGTCACGTCCTCGGTGATTTTGGTAACTTCGGTCACATTGGCTTGAGAATTCTTTCCTTTAAAATTTCCTTTGTTTTTGCGACAATCCTTAGCACGATGGCCAGCTTTGCTGCACCCAAAGCAATTCCCTTTGAACTTCTTCTTCTCACCGCCTTTGAAATTTGAGCCGCTTGCTCCACTTGGACCATCGGAATCGAAAATTTTCCTCCTCTTTGATGGACCTTGCTCGACCACATTTGCCTTGGCCTCATGATGATAATTACCGGCCTTCTTCTCAGACTGGCGATTATCCTCCTCAATCCTCAATCTGACGATCAAATCCTCGAGCTTCATCTCCTTGCGTTTATGCTTCAAATAGTTCTTGAAATCTTTCCAAGTAGGTGGCAATTTTTCAATCAAAGCAGCCACTGGAAAAGACTCTCCAAGTACCATCCCTTCCGCATGAATATCATGTAGAATAAGCTGAAACTCTTGGACTTGACTAATCACTGTCTTAGAATCCATCATCTTGAAATCAAGGAATTTGCCGACTACAAATTTCTTTGAGCCGGCATCTTCCGTTTTGTATTTCCTTTCCAAGGATTCCCACAATGCTTTCGCATTGACCATTGGACTGTATACGTTATACAACACATTATCCAATCCATTGAGGATGTAGTTCTTGCACAAGAAATCTGAATGCTTCCACGCGTCCACGGCAGCCACAGTTTGCCGGTCAGGATTTTCACCAAGATCTGGTGCATCCTCTTGCAAGAACCTTGCCAAATTCAAGGTGGTAAGATAGAACAACATTTTCTGTTGCCATCTCTTAAAATCTTTTCCGTTGAACTTTTCCGGTCTTTCACCATGTCCAACAGAACCATGAGTAGGTGCCACATAAGGCGTCGCATACACAGTCCCACCACTATGTTGCACGTTGGGATTAACCGGTCCACTTTCCGAATTGGTTTCACTAGTAGCCATTGTTGTAAATCTATCAACAGATTATAACAACAATTAATAAATTGTCCAGTCTAACACAAAAACAACTATAACGAAAACAGAGTATAGTAATCACTAAAATTAAATTCAGAAACTGAAAATAATTTTAGTATAAAGTACTGCAGAATCAAAATATGAAACGAAATTTTGAAAACGCTGTTTTGAAAAACTATTACGAAATTCGAAAACAATGATTCTACACATGCAACACAAAGTGCGGAATAAGTCTTAAGATTGTTGTTCGAAATATATACTTTGTGTATACTTGTGCCTCAAATCAGTTTCGAGCATTTAATGACATGCAAATATAAAGGTTTCAAAAACAGCAGTAACGTAACCAAAGAATGAAATTATAGATTATAACTCACAAGAAGATTGCAGAACAACAAAGGAAAAAGGGGCCGAGGCGTGAATTTGATTCACTGTCCTTAAGACTTATTCGTCCCGCAACGGTGCTGACGGCTCTCGACGATAGTCTCCCAGGATACAACGGCTACGTCTGAAAATAGTAGCACACCAAATTTCCAGACCCGGCGAACCAAACAATGGTAGAACTCTTTCTTCTTTACGAACACTTAAAAACTCTCTTATACAGAAAGAAAATATTCGGGATTAATTCATACATCATAACTTCTGTAAACTGACTCGTTTTTATACACAGATTATTCACTGGGGGGTGCAACTCTTCACAGCTGGTTGGTTGGAAATGAAAGGTTACAACTTTTCGGAAAAGAAATTAAATAAATAAAATTTATTTGTCCCAAAAAGAATAAAGCCTGATGGGCCCAAGCCCAAGCCATGGACCGGACCGGGACGGGGCGGGGCGGGCGGCGCGCGTGTGGTGGACCTTGGGTCAACCTAGGTCCTCCCTCCTTACAAAACATGGGTACCCCCAAAGGGCCCAACCCTTAGCTCAAGACTAAGCCTTATAAGGAGATAACATTAGCTTTATCTCTTCAATGTGGGATACTCTTTTCCCTTCAAGTTGAACCACCAACTTCAACGTCAATTTTCTCAATCACCTTTCATTTGTTTTAAACATGTGAATATACCATGACCATCTATTCCAATAGAGGATCATGAATCAATTTGTTCCTAACCAAAATATGGTTTGGAACCTATTACAAAATTGACTCAAAGTTGCTTCTCCGTAATGGGTTTAAAACCCAATTCCAACATAGCTAATTTGGGAAAATCTACTCTTGCACCGCAATATGAGGAGGCATTAAACATACAAGAGGAATTGACTGA
>JAVXUO010000451.1:0-71082 GCA_033065855.1 Escallonia rubra
CATCATGATAGATGTTGCAGCTGCACTAGAATATTTGCATGATGGTTATTCACCCCCTGTGGTGCACTGTGATTTGAAACCAAGCAATATCCTTTTAGATGAAGACATGGTCGCCCGTGTAAGTGACTTTGGCATAGCAAAACTCTTAACTGAAGACAAGCCAATGACACAAACCAAGACCCTCGGTACTATTGGGTATATGGCACCAGGTACGCTTTGTCTAATGGTATTATTACATCAACTCATGAAATACATGCTCAGTTCCAGTATGTCAACTCATGAAATACAGCGACTCACGAAATGCATGCACCATATTTCTAGTCTCTGAAGTTAACTAAAGTATGAACGTTACATAAATTAACCCAGTAAAATTTTGTAAAAGCTTAAATGGACTTGTACATACTAAGGTGATCTCTACTGATGTTCAACATTAAAAAATGAATCATTCTTCTCTAGTTGATTACGTAATGAATGTGTACCATTATCGCAGAATACGGGATGGCAGGCATAGTGACCCCTATGGGGGATGTTTACAGCTATGGGGTTTTGTTGATGGAAACATTCACAAGGAAGAAGCCCACAAATGATCTGTTTGTGGGAGAACTCACCATGAAAAAATGGGTGTCCGAGTCATTCTCTCAAGCAGTACTGAACATTGTGGACGCCAATTTGCTGACCGGAGAAGAGGAAGATTTTAGTGAGAAAGGAAGTTGCTTGTCAATGATCATGGAAATAGCACTAAACTGCACAGAAGATTCAATGGACGAGAGGATTAACATGAAAGATGTCGCAGGTAGGCTTACAAAGATCAAACAACGCTTTAAGGGATTGTAATGACAAGATTGAACTTAGGCTTTGATATTGTCTCATACTACTTCATCTGTCTAGTATCTAAAAATTATTGAAGTGGCATGGATGAATGTTTCATAATCTGCTGCTATCTCATACATGAAACTGGTTGTCTGCTAATAATAATGTTTCATTATCTGCTGCTATCTCATACATGAAACTAGTTCCGAAAGTCTTTTCTTGTGGCTTAGCCAGATACTTCAATTATTGAGCAGGTAAGGTGTTGATGGTCAGGCAGGAGGACGCAAACATAGCCTGTGGAATATCGGATTGATTTTAGAATGGTCAAATTTGATTTAATCTATATCTCTATTTATCTATACATATATAAAAGTACGGAGGGAGTTAAATGGCTATTTTTTTTCCCTTAAGATACTCCTTTTAAATTTAAGTCTTCAAGCAAATAAGTGGTGGCTAAGGGTGTGTTTTTTTTTTTAACATTTCTTTCCCATTAAATACTCTTCTTGACTTAGAGTGTTACTTAATAATAAGGGTGCTTTTGACTTCTTATAGGGTACTAAGTCTCTTTCTTCAAAATACCTTTATTGGGATATATGTTTTTGTTAAATTAAGTATTGTTATGACTTTTGACTTAAAACTTATTTGTTCATTATATACATACATTTAATAAGATGCTATGAAAAATAAGGTTAGTTTTAACTTTTCATATGATATCAAGTATCTTTTGTGAAAATATCTTTATTGGAATATATGTTTTTGTTAGAGTAAAGGATTGCTTTGACTTTTATCCACACACAAAAAGAGAGAGAGAGAGAGAGAGAGAGAGAGAAAATCCTTTAAAATCACCCTTGAACTCTTGCATGCATCCTAATTATTGAAAAAAATTCTATCAAACCATACCGCCTCCATTCATGTTAAAACTAAACTATCTTAGAGTTATTATATTTTCTCCATCATATTCGCGCGATTAAAGAAAATAACTTGCAGGAGTTTAGAGTTTTCTATAGCCTTTTTGGAATGTAATATATCTACACTAAATTGAATATTTTGTCAGAAACTCAATCCTTTTTAATTTTATATTTCATATTTGTAAGTTGATACGTATGTTACAGATTTGAATTATTTTATATATGTACATAGATTTCAATACAAATATATTAGTACATTGAAATTGTTATAAACCTGAAGTTCTAGATTTTGAATATGAATATATTGGTATAAGAAAGTTATCGTAAAACTGGAGTTTTTTAGAATTTTTCTAAATGTATATGTAATTCTGACTGGAATTAAATGGCTAATCTTTTTTTTTTCCTTTTCATAAGATGCCTTTTTTAAACTGAAGTCTTCTTACAAAATTAGAATTGATTATGGCATGTTGAATTTAATTGTTGTTAAACAAATAAGAGTATATTTGGCTTCTCTTAGGATATATAGCATCTTTCCTTAAAATTCCCTTACAAGAATATATGCTTTAGTTAGAGTTAAAGAGTTATTTTTTCTTTTAGTAAATAAAAAAAATATGAACCTACAAAATCACCCTTGAACTCATTCTTTGATTACCGAAAAAATTCTATCAAAACCTACTGTCTCCATTCACGTTAAGGCTTGATCCTAAAAGATATTGCAGCAGCTCTATAAATTTCGATTAATGAAAACAACTTGCAAAGAGAATAGTGATTTCTATAGCATTTAAGAATAAATATAATCTACCTGAACAATATTTTGTCAGAAACTCAATCTTTTTTTAATTTCGTATTTCACAATTTGTATGTTGACGCGTATGCTGCAAATTTTAATTATTGTTCATGTATATGTATTTTAATGCAAATATATTCGTATGTTAAAACAATCATAAACTGAATTTTAATTCTAGATTTTTATTACGGACATATTGGTTTAAGAAAATTGTCGTAAAATTGGAGTATTTTTTTTTTAATTTTAAATGCATAAAAATCGCTAGATCATATAATTCGACTCCTAATTATAATTTGAGTTTGTGGCAAATACATGATCCTATATTCATGTTAGAGTTATTGGAAAACCATTATTTGCATGATAACATATCCTTCATATGGTTATTGTCTTTCTATTATTCACTTATTCACTGTATCCCGAGATATTATATATTTATATGGTAACATATTTCTTATATGGCTATTATCTTCGTATATTTCCCTCTTATAATTGATAGGATTAAATGAAACCCAATTGATAAAGACTCCAACTATTTTGACTCAAATGTTTAATATTTTTTTTGAGCTTGAAAACTCTCAAGTTTTGATATGCAATGGGTTAAATAACTAAATCGTTTTTTTCTTAAACTATTAATATTAAGTTTAAATTTTTTTCTAAATATTTTGACTTTTTAAAAGGTGAGGTTAAATTACTACCGTTTTAGTTAACTTTAAACATTTTGAAGCTAAAGAGGTTCACTACTATATCTCTTAGTGACAAAAGACTATGAATATAACCAAAACAGGTTAGGATCTGGTCCAAGCGTATAAAATAATCTCGAGGGATTAATTTATAAACAGTGTGCTGACTTTCAGGCTGAGTTTACAACCATTGACTATAAGGTCGATTGGACGATGGTGGGCCATCTGGTGGTGGTGGGTGAAGTGGATAGGTGGTGGGTTGATTGGACGCAGTGGTAGGCTGATTAATGGTGGTGGAAGGCTACTCTGATGGTGGTTAATGGCAGTGGCTACCGAGGTGTTGGGTAGTTGTTTGACGCAAACAAGAAATCTTATACATCTTCTTCTAGATTTAAAACCCTGAACTCAAATTTTCATTTTTCTCCATTTGGTTTGTTGAATCATGATGGTTTGTTGCAAGTTATTTGAGTGAAAAACCTATGACAATTGATTGGAGTGAGAAGGCTGAAGAAAGGTGGGAAAACTGAAGAACATGATGATGGTAGGATGCGATTGTGGCTGTGGTTGCGGCCTTGTTGGTGGGGGGGGGGGGTTGTGGGTGCATCTTTGTAATGTTTGTGTGTGTGTTGATGCTGAAGAAGTGTAAAGAAATGCTGGTGGTGGTGGGGCTGTATAATGAGATCAAGGGACAAGAAATGATATTTAAAGAATTATATTCCTAATTAATAGGCATTCTAGTCTTTTGATCCTTTCAGTATTTTTGTTCGGTCAACATACATAAGTGCTATTTATTCCAATTAATGGACACGCGAGTAATTTTGCTATAGCCTCAAGGTCATGGGTGTAATTAACCCTATAAATTTCTTAACTCTTAACACCTTATGCCATTAGTAATATTTTTTTTCCTTTTTATTTTGATGATACAAGTCTTTATTTGATGAATGATCTGGGTTATGAATTATTCTTGATCAACTTTTATTGAGTTTGCATTTATATTAAACCTATAATGCGTATGTATAAATATAGGATGACAAACGTAGGCTTGTGAACATTATTGAAATTACTTAGTATCAACTGCACACATTCATTTCGTAGTATAAATTTTAAAAGGATACAGACAAACACATATGTATATATACTTTTTAGATGAGTATCTTTGGTATTATCATATAAGTCCGTGTTAAAAAGAAAAGTCTTATAACAAATATAAGCTAAATTACATGCACAACTAAATTAATAACCTTATTGTACTACTAAGATGAAAAAGGTCATGATAGATAAAAATAAAAGAGAATTTAGAGTACACTATCAAGAGAAATTTAGAATACACTATAGATTTTTAATTGAAAAGTAGAAAAAAAAAGTATAATTAAGATTAAGTGCAATTTTAGACAAATTGTACTCAATGGTGAAACTTAAGATAGAAAAAGTTAAAAAGACTTGCTTTGTACTCTAATCTTAAAATAAAAATTATTTGATCATATTTGACTACACCCTTATTAATGAGTATACCTTCAAGAATCTTTTTCGGGTTAATTTTTGAACTTTCGTTAATATCACTTAATTATAATTTAAACTTATTCTCGATTTCACTTGCTAAACTTATATATATGCCATATATATTACTGAAAAATTAGACAACTCCAGTATATACACTTGATATTATTTATTTCTAAACATGTTCTTCATTTTTATTATTGTACAGTCAAACTTGTAGTGTTTCTTGGGAGTTAAATATTTGTGAACGATGTTTAATATTAATTACAATGTCAGTGTACCTTGAATAACAAGATATAATATGTAACAATCAGAATTCTCTTCAGTGGCAACTTCACGTGACGAAAAGAATAAGCATGATAAATAGTGAAAAATATTATTAATAATTGGCGTGAAAAATTCAGGTTTGAAAGTAAGACCATGTTTTGTGCAATAAACTTTTCATACTTCGAGTCTTTGATTAAAAGCTAACAACTGATTTATTATTATACTGTAATTATAATAATCGTAAGGTTTATAATATTTTAATTTCAATCACTATATAATGTGCAAAGCACGTGATCCTTACTAGTACACATATAAAAGCACAAATGGGCTTAAATGACTAATCTTTTTCTTTTCTGCCTTAAAGTACCATTTTCTAATATATTTTCCATAAAAGATTAAGTGTGATTAAGAGCATTTTTGACTTATAACATTTATTTCCCTTTGAATACCCTTTGTTAGAGTTGAGGCTTATTAAAATATAAGGGTGTTTTTTACTTCTTATGCAATATAAAGCATCTTTCCTGAACTACCCTTGTGGGAACATAGGATCTTATTAGATATAAGGTTTATTACGACTTTTACTCCCAAAAAAAAAAAAACCAGCCCTATATAGTGAAGCAAGGTCTCCAAAATCTAGCTCACCCTTCCTTCATTCACATTAACCACAGCCACCAAAACCTCTACACCTTATTGTTTCTATTATTTAGCAAATTCTAAGGAGAAAGCTTTAAGGTCAAAGGTAATTTTTTATGAATAGCTTCAATTTATTGTGGCTTTTGTTGTCTTTTTTTTAAAGCTTTTGAAATGCTTAAAGGGACTATGTGTATTCATATTTTTTTGTGTGTGTGATCATATTGAGTTATCGAGAATCTTCGTTGTGACGAATAAGATATATGTCTTGTGCCTGCCGTAAGTGAATGATTGAAAACAGAACTAGCAAATCAGCTAATCCTGTGCCTAGGGACCATACTTATTTAACGTATAAAAAGAGAGAGAGAGATGCAAAAGAGCACAAAAAAAAACAAACTTTAGCCCCCCCCGCGCGCGCACACACACACACATATATATATATATATATATAAGTGCTGATCCGTTGACTGCGCGGGCAACTTCAGCCAATTTGCCCGCGCGGTCTGGGTGTCCATCTGGCCCGATGGACGGGCCAAATCTAATTTTTTAAAACACTTTTTCGCCGTTCGCTACATTATGTAGCGGACGATACTTTTTACCGTTATACCCCTCGTCTGCCTCGCGTAATTGGTTGGTGCAGCTAAAGTGTTTATCCGCTGCATTATGTAGCGGACATAATGAAAAAAATGGCATATCTGCAAACTAAACCAGAGAAATACATTCATTTCACTTTCAATGGGTTTCTCTCTCTTCTCTTCTCTCTCTTCTCTCTGGTCGCCGCCACCACCACACCAAGCACCACTGCCCCACAAGACCAAGCACCAGATCTGATGGGTTTGAGTCCTCGAGGCTCTCTCTTCTCTCTGGCCGCTGCCGCCACCAGACCAAACACCACCACCCACCAGACCAAGCACCAGATCTGATGGGTTTGAATGGGTTTGAGAATCAATAGAGGAAGGGTGATGATTTCATTCATTTCCTTCATACGGAGGCTGATGAACCGCAAAATCATGTTAAATTACTCATGATTCGTAGTGTAAACGAACGAACACAGACGAGCTCCAAACAAAGCCAATCCACTGGTCTGTTGGTAAGCAACTTGGTTCGTGTTTAATCTATTCTCACTAGCTAAGATAAAAAAAACAAAGCTTAGTTCCAATAAAATGGTAACACCAGAAACATCTGCAAACAAGAACGCTCCCCAACATTAGAAGAGGCTGCATATGACAATATCGTCGTCGCACAACCTTCGACTTGCCAGCTAGTTGTGGCGATGGCTGTTGAGGTTGATTTTAGCATTCTGGATATCTTCAATTAATGGGTTTGGTCTCCTTTGACCTACTGAAAACGTGCATTTCCTTATTTCCCCAAAATCATTTGTATGTTGCATTTCATTTGATTTTTTATTCTTATTTTTCCAAGAAACACATGGGAAAAGACAAGACAACTCCAAGAAACTACCTGTCACACGACACCCTTCAGCCAGATCATCATAATTTATGGACCTCAACAAGAACAGAAGGGCTATCATCATGTCCGCTCCACTGCGTAATGTAGTGGAGTCACGCAGACGAGGGGTATAATGGTAGCGGACGGTGAAAAAGTGTTTTAAAAAATTAGATTTGGTCAGTCCATTGGGCCAGATGGAAGGCCAGATCATGCGGACAACTTAGGACAACTTAGCTGAAGTTGTCTGTACGGTCAACGGATCAGATCCCCCTACACATATATAATTGAAAAACTGACACCCAATTGTCAATCAACAAACTGAAACTGGGCTTATAGAGTGGCTGGATCTATAACCCACTTTGCATGATCACAATCGGGCTTGTAAAGTGGCTGCCTGGATCTATCCCACTTTGAGTCAAGACTCGGAAGAAATTGGACCTGCTGTAGCAACGGGATATAAACTGGAAGGTCCACGCCCAATTGGAATGAAGTTGATCCATGTAGTGACAGGTGTAGACTCAAGCCTCACTTTGGCCCATTTTATAGTACTTCTAACATCCAACTTACAAGTCCAGCCCAGATTAAGCTTGATGGTCATTTTGGAGCACAATGATAGAAGGGCTGATGGAATGGAACCATTTCTACCAACAGCACAAAAGTATGGGGTTCAACAAACGAGCAGTGTAATTAACTTTGAAGTCTAAGTTCTCAAAGGTTAAAAGCAAAGATTGTGGTTTTTTTTGCATTGGAGAATGTAAAAAAACAGGGTCTTCCACGTGACACACACTGTTTACATAATCTTGTGTCTTGTGCGCCATTAGTATCGCATCGATCTTTTCGGGTTTTATTGGAAGCTGTTAATGTGTAATGATGAAGAAAATATTGGACCGCTCAGAATTAATGGTCTGCATGTTTAGGACCGTTCTGATTTTCCTTCGTCCGCGCCAGCTTTTTTCAGTTAAATGTTCAGAATCATGTAATATTTATCAAAAATTTAAGGTCATCAAACATTAGGAAAACATTGTCACTTAGCAGGGACTAAGATATCCTGTTATAATAATAAAAAAAAAAGTCGCTTAGCATATTGCAATACTAATAACTTATCACCATAAAATTTCACAGTAATAACAAAATATTTTTAATAACAATCTTCTATAACAAAAATAATAATATTAATTATTACTTATTTATTATTTTATGAATTTGACAAAGAAATCATCAATTGATGCTTTCACCCAATGGCACCAAAAGGGAGCATAGGATTTCGTACCTGATTGACATTTAACAGCAAAAAGCACCGAATAAAAGAAAAGTGTAGGGCAGGCAGTTGGGATTTTGTTGCGTGTAGAAGAGACCCATATTGGGGTACTTGGTGAAGAGGAAAGGAAAGTGAATGGGTGATTTGGATCTGAGAGCAATGTTTATGAGACGCCATCATGGGGATTTTTGATGTTTATTGTAGATGATAACTTTCTAAAGTCAGTAGCTAAATACCCATGATTGATTTGCCCATGTTTAGATGTATTGACAGGAACATTCGTAGCTTAATGACAGGAATCATGCTATTTAAATAGTTGGATGCTTGTATGTATTACTTTGCACATGGATTTTAATTTTATAGCTAAAAAAAGTCTTATTTCAAGAATAGCGTATCAATAGCACTCTTTATTAATTACTAAAGTAGATACATAACTTTATTTGTGGTACTTAGTTATTGGTTTAAGTATATATGCTTTTATTATAGTTAAGGGTTTTTCGACTTTTACTAAAGAAAAAAGACCTATGAAAATCCTAAAACCTCATCCTTAAACTGTTGCATACTCTCTTAAATCGTTACTGAAATTTTTTTTCTCAAAACATTCATTCGTGTTGAAACTAAACTAGCCTATAACTACTGCATCTTCTCTATCAAATTTGATTATTAAAAATAACTTGCATATAACAGAGTTTTTTTGTAACTTTTAAGTTATTGTGCATATATAGAAAGTCACTTATTGTGCCTATAGCTACTACTTCCTTTTTGATGTACGAATTTTGAACTTTTGTTAATATCACTTAGCTATACTTCAAACTTTTTTTTCATTTTCTAACTTTTATCTTACACTTCCTAAACTTACATATATGCCGTATAATTATACCACAAGAGATTGAACAACTCCATTAAATAAACTTCTCATTACATTTCATGTGCTTTTTTCACCTTTATATTGCAATGCCAAACTCGTATTGTTTGGTGAGAATTAAATGTTTGTGAGAGATATTTGAAACTAATTAGAATGTAAGTAAACCTTACTAACATGATGTAACGTAGAATAGTCAGGATTTTCTTCAATGATGACAACTTGATGTGACAAAAAGAATAAGTCTGATCAATGACAAACATCATTGGTAATTGGCATCAGTAATTTGTATTTGAAAGAAAGTATAGTTTTTTACGATGAACTTTTCATGCTTAGCAGTTCACAGTTGATTTCATTGGTAAGGTTTAACTAAACTGATCGTACTAATAAAGTTCAATTGTGTTTTTTAATAAAGTCCATCACATTTTTCTTAGAATCACTAAAAAATTTGAATCAATAAAGTTCAATTAGGTGTCTGATTAACTCAGCTTTCAGAAACTAAAAAAAACTAACTAAATCTTAATCAAGAAAAATATCGATGATGAATTAATTACTGTTTTCATGATCATGTTTGACCAAGTATAGAAACATACTATCCCCATTAATTACAGAGGTTCTTGTAAACATTTTGATCAAGCTCTAATCTTTTTTCCCTTAATGTGGTATTGCTTTTCGTACTTTAGCTAAACATCATTCACAAATTAAAGCCGACTTCGCTTAAACCGTACTAAAGCGGATTTCAAAGTAGATTACAATTTAATCTAAAATTTACTTTTGAGAATCAACTCAAACAGACTCAGACAAAACTTATCAAGTCTATATAAATATATATTAGGCCCTAAGGTTGACTATTAGCACCTCAAATCACTATCGACTAACAAAGATAAAGTATGATAAATGTAAAAACAAAAATCATCACATGAAGTTAAAGATCAATATTACACAAATTAAACATTTCTTTCTTTTTCACGGAAGCAATATAAGAAACGAATATCACTTAATTCATAAAGATATTTTAAAATATCAAAATAGCAATTTATGTAAGAAATTATGTTAATAATAAACTTTAAACTCTACAGTAGAAAGCAAAAACTACTCCAAAATATGCTAAGGAAAAACACTAAACCGGAAATGAAACTTTAAAAGTACTTTAAATACCAAAACATCAGTTTACTTTCACAAATTAATTTTTTAAATAAATAACCTTAACCTGTAAAACATAAATCATATACTCCGGTAAATGCAGAATAAATAAATAAATAAACTATAAGTCGTAAGCACTTTTTTCTCGTCAATGAATTAACTTATAAAATTTAATTAGATTATTAGAAACTTAAAAAGCCCCTAAATAAGAAAGAATATAATGGTATGAGAGACAATATATATATTAAAACAAATGTTGTATCTGACATGTCAAAGATTTTTATACATTGTGTAATCAATAATTTACTTAACTAGGACTGAACAATGACGATTAAGTTGATAGTTTAAAATATCTTTAAGAATTAAGTCATATTCAATTTGTATATTGTTTCCATAAAAATAAAAGAAAGCCCTTAATTTGGAAATTATGTATCTTTAGTTCAATACTCAATTTTGCATTGTGTAAATACGAGATTTTATTTCATCTTTTAAAGTGCTTCTGAGGTATTAATAGTCAAAATTAAGACCTAACATGTAAGCACGGGTTTTAGAGGGCATATAATTCATTTTTATTGCTCTTATAAGCTTTAGTAAAATTATAGTATATGCGAATTTGTTAACAATAAGTCATAGTAAAGTGTGATGATACATGTGCAACTTTAATAATGAGAGATGAAAAGAGAATGAAACAACAAAACAAACACATGTATCGCAAAAGTAAAAGCGGATAAGTAAGAAAAAGAACACTACAAAAAACTTATGTGTCGTTTCATAAGCACAATACTTCGGCTAGGAACCAGGGCAAGGCCCAATTCAGTTACATTTTATTTTTAATCGACTTACCGTTGAAACTTATGAAATTCGATGAACTAAGACACTACTAAAGAGAATTACTCTAAAATCATATCTCTACGAAAATTGTTTTATTTTTGTAATTTTGTAAAGATAGACAAAATAAAAAGTTCACAATTAGGATGACAACCTAATGGAAGCAATCAACAAACAACATTTGAAACATAATGTATCAATTGCTAGGTGAAATTAATTAATTTCAAAGTAGTTTACATCATTTGAGAAGACGGCAGTTCATTAATGCAGGCAGGTATTAAAGGATTGTTATATTTCTATCGGATTGACTAAAACAAAATGTCAAATGTATAAAACCTTCGTTCACGTCTAGTTCTTTGTATTTATAGGTGTACAAAGACACATAAAAAAAAAGAACTAATATTTTGTTTCCTATGGATTTGTCACTGAATTTGCATTAACATTTATTAAAAGCAGTAAGCAAAACATGTATATAGAACTTATGCTTAGATCAGGTGGTAGATAATTCTGTGGTTACTCAAATTTTTTTTATGTAGGAATGATAGATAACATTAATGGTGAATTGCACTTGAATTAAGATTTGGAAGTCTGAAATATAGTATTCAAAAAAGTCTAGCATGCAATGAGTTATATATTAGTTCGCATCAAATAAGAATTTTACTTTATTTTATAGTATCTAATATTTAGTTCTAGGCTTTGAAAAAGATCGATTAAAAAAATATTCATCATGAAATCACACAAAAAATTAATTTTTTTACTTATGAACAGTTGAATAAACTTTTTGTTGGTCCTTTATTCATAGAGTGTGGGACATATTTATGCTTTTTGCTTCATTACGCATGTCATTATTAGTAACATTGGATTTTACAAATATTATTGATGTGATAGATGAAAATTATAGATCTCACAGTCCTCTGCTTCAAAAATTAAAAGGCATAATAAGGTAAAGAGAATGCTCAAACGTTATATTTATAAAATCATTGTGTTGACTTAAATAATATAACATCCCGATTTTTTTTTTATTGTATTGGAGAAGTTTATTTTAACCTTGACCTAATTAGTTTTAGGGTCTTTTCGTAATATTAAACAATTTTGGGTGAACTAGAAAAAAAAAAGATTAAGTTTGGGAATTTTTTTTTAGGGCAAATATATATAATTTGACTTATAGGATTAGCCATCCCATGGGTGTTCTTCTCCTTCTTACGTAAAATCCCTAGGAGAAAGGTGGTTATAGATCAAAAAAATCTCGAATTCTCGTATTGAGCATACACCCAGAATTTGACAAGCCACAATATGCTCATTTGATATCTGATTTAAGTGATTCAAAAGCCTAAATTGCGTATTGTTTTTAGAGCTACAACTTAATGAAGAATTCGAATCCATTTGAGGTCATCTTCAGACCCGAAATAACGTTTTCCCAAAATTGGACAGATTTCATGTCTAGGTTTTCGACTAGCTCTAATTTTCTCATTTGATATCTAATTTAGGCAATTCAAAAACCTAAATCATGTATCATTTCGAGATCTACAATCTTGTAGAAGGAGTCAAGTTTGTTTGAGATTGTATTCAGGCCCAAAATATCAATTTTCTACTCGGACATATTTTCTTTCAAGTATAATCCTTACCATTTTCTCTCACGTAATGTTTTGATGCTTTTTTGACCATCCATTTTGATGTATTTTTTAATATTTTCTAAGGCAATAAATTTGAAAATATGTGTACATCGTACGATAATGATTATTTGCAAATGTTTGATGTAAAATAATTATTTAAGGATAATTATTATTGTCGTCGTATAGAGGTAGATGGAGATACAATTGCTGAAGGTTATAAAACTTTTATACTTACTTTCTTTTTGTGTGCGTTTACACATGGCCTATGAAAAATTTAATGGTCTCTTGTGTCACAGCTATTGCTTGGATACTGTTCAAATATTAGGCACTATGAGCAATGTTACACTATGCACTTACATCCCAGTCATGGCTTCTTATTCCACGTTTCCTTGGAACTTGAAACCAAGCAAATAGGGATCCTTAAAGTAAAAAATATCATGTAATTCAGGATTAATGGTATCGGTCATATAGGACCATTGAATATATTGTAGATTTGTAGTACATCCTCTACCTCTCTTAATGTCGCCTTTTGTTACATCAGTCCTTTATTCAACGGTACTAAGTAGTCAAAAAATCAGTTATCCAGGAATGCATAGTATCTACCCTGAATGAGGACACAGTTCCCCAGGTAGGTGCTTACGTATACAACCACTTTGGACAAAAATTAAGTGAAAGACACTCTTGGATCCAAGGTCCTTTTGTGGTTATTTCATGCCAATTTTGAGACCCAAACATATGAAGACACATTCATTTGCTTATGTCCAAGAGAGTTTTATCTTTTTTCAAAGCTTATAGGGTGTGACATTAGTAACATTTTGGGGTATATGGTTAACTACACACACACACACACACACACACACACACACACACTTCTATAAGTGTTTCCCCCACAAATGTTTAGGCAAATAAGAAGCGAGCAATAATGTAGTAATCATCTCTTATGAAGTCCTATTTTTCTTCTCAGCCACACCATTTTGTTGGGGACTATAAGGAATAATAATTTGGTAAATGATACCCCAAGTTTCAAATAGATCATCAAAGGAAATATTCATTCTCCATCCAATCGCAAGATTATATCTTATGCCCTAATTAATTTTCTACTTCCGCTTTGTAGATTTTAAATTTATCCAAAGCTTCACTTAGTCCATAAAACGTATGCATAGGCATAACTAGGGTTGTGTATGAACTGAGTTCGAGCCGAACAGATGTGTGTTAAAACTCGTTTGTTTAGTTTCAGGTCATGTTCGTGTTCATTTAATATTCAAATTTTTTTTTGAACTTATTCGCGGTTCGTTTCACAAAACTCGTGTTCGACTCAAGTTCGTTCATTTATTTATATGAGCCAAACTCGAATTTCAAAACTAGTGTTCTCGTTCAAAAAAATTATTTCCAAACTAGAACTATACGTTACTTGATCCAGTTGTCTAACTGAATTTAGGACTTCCAAGTTTAAACTAATTTATACTATAAGTAAGTTATATGACTTTTGGGTTCGGAACATATTATAATTAAGTTATTATCCAGACGAGTTGTTCACGAACACTTTAGAATTTTCATGCTTGACTCGTTTAATAAACGAGCTCTAATATTTTGCTCATGTTTAATTCGTATATTATCCAAACGAATATGAACGAGTTCTTTGGGGAACGAACCACGAGCAGTTCACGAGCAATTCGGTTCATTTTCAGCCTTAGGCATAACGAGAACAATCTTTTTTTAAATGTTGTGAAATATATTTTATCACCTCTTATCGGATGACCTTCCATTGCACACCAGTCCGAGTGCAATAATTCTAACAATAGAGATTTCCTTTCAACCTCTTTTAAGGGTTCTCTAGGAATTTTTGAATGTAAACTGAACATTTTTGTAAACTAGATGAAGTATGCTGAGGTATTAAACTTAACCATAGCTCCCATATATCAAAAGAAATAGCAAGGTAAGTTAATGTAGAATCTTCACTGATTATAGTAAGTTTGTACAAGCCATTGGTAACATAGCCCTTCCTAACATAGTTTCCACCCTAGATCAGAATAACACTGTCTCGCTCAAAAAAAAATCTCAAATCCATATTTGTTAAGTATGATAATATATACAAGATTGCTCCTAACATTGAGAACATATAGCAGATCCTTCAAAGTCAACCTTTTGCCAAAAGAGACATGCAACACCACTACCGACTCAATGTCCTTGAACAAATTCTTGTTCATAGCAATGTGCTTGGTTTCTTCGAATTCTATCCATAACTCATCATCTTCTCTTACCTTGTTGCCTTCCAAAACCACCAGACAACTATGTTGTCTTGGTCTTTTTTCTGCCACTATGACACTCGGTAATCCTTCTTGAAGTGCCCAGATTTTCCACACTTCCAGAGTAAGCCTTTTTATACTTGTCTCGCACTTTGTTCGAAGCAAAACTTTGATCATCAAGCCATGGTTAGAGCCACCAGAAGAACCATGGTCCACTACAAGAAAATACGTTTTTAGCGACGGAGTTTTACCGACGGATAACAATCCGTCGGTAAAAACGAGTTTAACCGACGGATACCACCGTCGGTAAAATTCCGTCGTTAAAAACTTATTACCGACGAAGTTACCGTCGGCGATAGTCGTTGCCGACAATTTTTTTGCGGCGGTCTTTTAGCGACAGAATTACCGTCGCTAAAACTTTTTTATAAAATTAATTTTTTCGAGGGTTTTATAAAATTGTTTTAGGGACGGAAGGAATCCGTTGCCAAAACTACCGTCGATAGATATTGTGATTTACCGACGGACTTTTAGCAACGGGCCCAATCCGTCGCTAAAAGTCCTCGATTAAAACAACCAGATATGCCTTTCTTTCTCTTCCCCCGTTTCTCTCTCTGAAAAATCTCCCACCGCTGTTCTGCTCCGGCGACCAACCTCCATGGTGACCCACTTCCGGCGATCCCCCTACACGGTGACCCACCTCCGGCAATCCCGCTCCACGGTGACCCCTCCCTCCACTGCCGCCGAGTGAAAAGACTGCCACCGTCGTCGTGCCACCGACGCCGCCGCCCTCCACTGCCGCCGGCTATTGTGCCTTAAGGTAAGTTCTGTTTAGTCTTATTTATTCAATTCTTGTGCAACATTATCCGCATAACAATTCTTGTGCAACATTATGAGATTCTCTTACTTTCCGTTTGCTTCATTGATCTGGATGTTCTTTAGCCCAACTGAACCCTTTTTACTAGGTACCTTCAAGAAAACAAATTACTGGTGTTGTCTAAACACAAATTTCATCGGGTATAACTAGATGTTTCTTTAACCAAATTTCATCGGGTATAACTAGATGTTTCAAGCTTCAATTACTGGTGTTGTCTAAAAACAAATTTACTGGATATATATCAAGAGAGATTGGGAATTTAACTACGCTTAAGGGGCTACATCTTGATGTAAACCACTTAACAGGTACGGATATGTCTAACCAGGAGGTATATAAAGCTTCACTTTCCCACGATTTCATCCTTGATGCAATCCATTTTTAAAATTTTTTGGATTGTGAAGGTTCACTTGACAGCATTAGTCCAATGTCAAATTAACTTGACATGACTGCCCCTATGTACATTAGGTAGTTGAAGGACCATTTGTCACTTTTCAATAATCTAATTTTCTGAAGTTTAGAAGATAGGAACTTATGTGTTCTTGGTTTATTGTGAATGCCAACTTTAATCCTTTTTCCAACTATTAAAGTTAGGTTTGTTTGGCTACATTGATGGTGAGGTGTTGACATGTGCTTTATTTAGTGATTTATTATCCTTCATGCTTCTTAGAAACAAAGATATCCCTTCTTGTATTCATCAATATCTACAGTTTTGAGGGTTATATACTTGGGAGGATGTTGGTTGGCTTGGTAGGTAGGGAGAGTAGAGGTTTAGAAGGAAATTCCAAAGGAGGAAACTTGGAGAATGCAACTGTGTTTATAATTATGTACTATTGTATATTACATATGTATCACAAATGACCACACTTCTTTGTATCGTTATCTTTGAGAAAAATCACGTAAACATAACAGTGTAAGAAGTGTTACTGATCCCTAATTGAATTATGTTGTAGGTCTCGATGGCAACTCACAATTGAATATTGTAGCTCTTGATGGCAACTCACAATTGAATTATGTTGTAACTCTTGATGACCACTCACAGTGTAAATGTAAACACACTTATAAGTAAAGTTGGCTTTTGATCTTTCGCGAGTGTTGGTTGTGGTGATGACCGAAGACATGTTAGGTTTGTCTCAATTTATTTTGAGAAATTGCAGAGAGGCCTAGGTCATTTACTGAAAGTTGATACTATTTCTTTTCCTAATTTGTAGTAGCAAAATCTTAGAAAGAGGAAGGTGTATAAACTTTTCAAGCAGCCAACAACTATTTTTGCGGGTTCTCTTCAGAAGCAAATAAGTCATTCGAATATTTTTAGCATGTTTGACTCACCCACACAAAATAAGTCTATATCTAGCAGTTTCTTTCTATTTTTAGTCTTTCATTACGGTAAAAAGAGTTGACATCTAAGTGTATTTCAACTTTGTCACCATAACCCCAAGAAGTAAGAGAAGTGGCAAGGGTCTTAAGAAATAATCTTAAGGTCCCTAGTTTGAATTTCCATACCAACGGGCCACATATAAATTAGTTTCTGACCAAAAAAGAAAAAACAAATTCACAGGAATTGTAATGGATAAATTACACAAATAATCCTTATTTATTGGACTAACATGCAAAACAAGTCTGTTACACCATTTACGGTATCTATTAAATGTTTCAATGTCCTTTCTCGGTAATGTCGTAAACTACTTTATTCAATTTTTAGTGGATGGGCAAGATATAAGGGCAAAATGGTAACTTCACACTTTTACGAAGGTGACAAATGTCACTAAGAACAAGCCCCCCATGTGTTATAGGCCTACATGGAAGTTTTTGGGGTAGCTTTGGGTTTAGCCAACAACTACTTGGGCTCCATATTGGAATTTGATGGGATATCGGCTAATGATAGCAGAACATCTTGACTCTATAGGGGCGCTGGCTCTTGACTAATATCAAAGGAGTCTAGAGCATCAGCTAATTACGTTTTCAAGTCCCTGTGATATTAGTCAAGCGCTGAAGCTAGCCCTAATAGAATCAGGAATTCATTTCGGTCATACACTAGCTATTGCCTATTAGCAGTGTGAAAGAGTCCCCTATTTGTCTGTCATTCGCTTGTGTTAGTCATATTAGCTATATACTTTAGATTTTCTAAAAAGCAAATTTTTTGAGACGAAAAGAATCATATAGAATAACTGTGAATTATTGAAAGAGTATCACAAAATCATCACGTACACAACTGGGTCAAAGTTACATAGAGTTATTTCTTTTAGGGTTAATTACTCACGGCACCCCTGAGGTTTACCCTAAATTACACACGGACCCCCATACCTTTTGAAAATTACACTCCTCTCCCCTGAGGTTTGTACCCGCATTTCACGGAGCCCCACAAAATTGACGGAGACCCTAACTCCGTCGAAAGATGCTCTGACACTTCACTTTTTGGATTTTTCATCCCCAAAATGCCCTCCCTTTCTTGAATAAAACCCCTTCTTGCCCCTTAGGGTTTTTCTTCTTCTTCTTCTTCTTCTTCATTCTTTATTCTTGGGCGTTTTGCAATCCCAGCTCTTTATTCTTGACATTTATGCACCTCCATGAATCTTTCCTTACACGTATAAATCACCCTTGTTAATGCCTGTGCGTGGGTTTTGACCATTTTTCCTTTTTGATCTTCCCGAACTGTCGTTTTCTTCCTTCCTTGCTCGACAATGCAATCACTGCCGCTTTATAAATTCGGGGCAAACAAGCCCCTTTGACTATTTTTTTTTTCTTCTCTCCACAAGAACCCATTATTGTTCTTCTAGGTTCACTCACCGCCGTCGCTTTTCTCCTGATAACCCTCTAAGAGCCGTTGATTTGCCTCCGGATTCGTTCCTTCCCGGTGAGAACGGAACTGGGCTCCGATGGGTCCTTCGGGTTCGCCGAGGCGCCGGAGTACCGTAACGGAGTTGACTGTCCGGTTGTCAACGGTGGCTCTGGCAAGGGTGTCGGCACGACGTCGTGCGACGCGTCGCTGGTCCACGTGGCGATGACCCTCGACTCGGAGTACCTCCGCGGGTCGATGGCGGCGGTGCACTCGGTCCTCCGCCACACGTCCTGCCCGGAGAATCTCTTCTTCCACCTAATCGCCAGTCAGCTTGCTGCATTGGAGCGGCAAGGGGAAGCCGTGGGTCAGGCTGGACGAGAAGCGGCCATGTCCGTTGAAGATGCCCACCAGAAGGCTATGCAAGCTGCAAGAAAGCTTAGTAATGATCTGACAGAGCTAAAGATGCTGAGGATGGAGAGGGAGGATACCCAGCGACTGAAGCAAGGGAAGCCGACCCTGAAGACCCTATGATGAAGAGGCTTTCAGAGATGGAGAATGCTCTGAGGAAGGCAAGCGGCCAAGTGGACCGTGCAAATGCTGCTGTGAGACGGCTTGAGACTGAGAATGCGGAGATTAGAGCAGAGATGGAGGCTTCAAAATTAAGTACATCAGAGTCTGTAAAAACTTGTTTGGAGGTTGCAAAGAGGGAGAAAAAGTGCCTTAAGAAGCTGATTCTGCAAAACCCAAGAGACACTGTGTGGTTATATATGAGGGCAGAAAGGTCTTTTTATGACCAGCCGTTAACCCCGTCAAAGAAATCTAAATTTTTGGGGCTGAGTGTAATTTTCAAAGATAGTGGGGTCCGAGTGTAATTTAGGGTAAACCTCAGGGGTGCCGTGAGTAATTAACCCTTTCTTTTATATCCTTTATGATTACTCGGAATTCGAGATTAAGCGTGTCTCTATACCTTTGGCTTCCACATGTTAGGGGTACCTCAATCCAACGTAATGCCACGACAGAGTCTGCTCGTTAGGACATATATTGTAGGTGAAGATCTGTATGGAATACTAAATAATGTACTTATCATAAGCACATGGTTACATTCCTTACCTTCATGGTTAGGCCCTTGTTTTACGTGCTGTTCTTAATGAAGCAAAACCAAAGACCATGGAAACCAGAGAATTCCATTTCGAAAAACTCCAAGAATACTCGTCACTTTACTGATCATGCCTTCTCACGATACTGATCATGCGCGAAACTAAAGTAGGAACTAAGGCTCTATTTTTAGCTATGGTGTAACTTCATGCCTTCTCACGCTCATCATTGTTTGATTTGTAGTATCTAGGTTTAGTTCATTGGTTGTTGGATTGAGTTACTGATCTTTGTTTTGCTTGCATTGCGGATGCGTTTTCGTTCGCCATTGTTCCTCTCTCAAAACAAATCTCTGGTGCTGGTATAGACTTTTGTATGCCTTTGTGTAGGTAGTAGTAAAGATACAAGATCTGAATATTTGAGCGTTCATTTGTCAATAGTGATCTGGATATAGTTATTAGATTTGTTGGTGGTTTTATTAGATAGATGGTCATCTCCTGGTTTTAGAGTCAATGCTCATGTAGTCCCCCACCATGTAAGCTACCATGTAAGCTACAGAAAGGGAAAGAGTAGAATTTGAACTATGCATTCTCTTAGATTACATTTCCCATTTTGCAGTAATGCAATAGCTATCTAGGAGACTTTGCAGTAATAGATTTAATTCAGCTATAAAATTGATGCTCATCAATTGAATAATGCCCGATTGGTTTTTCATGTTAAAGTAGGTTAAATGGCTTCTGCTTCGGTGAACAGGGATGTTTCAGTCGGCAGGCACTTCTTCAAGGTCATGATGCCTGCTTTTCATGCAGAACTTGTATGCCATCCCGCTTTCTCTGTTTTTTCGTGCGTGTTAAAAGTTTTATTGCTGGTTAAAAACTTACCTGTCTTATTGTATTATGAATATGTTAGGCCATACCGGTAGCATTTTGCAGATTGCTTACCACATTGAGATTTGAAGCAACTTTAACCAGCCGCAAGGGGTCATGGCCTGTTAAATTGAAGAAGAAGGTTGGCCAAGAGGAACTTTGCTTCGAAGAGGGTTGGGACGAATTCGTGCAGCAGCATGACCTTCATCTAGGAGACTTTGTAATCTTTGAACACATGGGGCAAATGCATTTTCAAGTGCTGGTGTTTGATCATAGCACTTGTGAAAAATTTGCTTTCCCCCAATGTTGAACTCTGAGCAGTAATTAGACAATATTTTAAATTAATCGCATCGGATATGTAAATTTTGAACAATTTTGTGTTATTTGAACATTGACTATTTGTTTGATAATTTTAGGTTGTTAATTGTGATTATTGATCGATGATTTTAGGTTGTTAATTGATGATTTTAGATTGTTAATAGTGCGTTTGAGATATTGAGATTGTTGACAGAGGATGAGACCCAATTGGTTTGAGTTTTTTATTACAGGTTTAGGAATTAAAAAATAAAAAAAAGTTTAAAAAAATGACTTTTAGCGACGAATTAATTCCGTCGCTAAAAGTTTTATCCGTCGCTAATTTCCTTAAAAAAGAAAATAAATTAAAATACGTAAACAGAATTAGCGACGGATATTCCGTCGCTAATTTAGATATAAATCCATCGCCAAACGTTCTATATTAGACGACGGATTTTATAATTCCGTCGCAAAACTTTTAGTAACGGACTTTTATACGAGGGAGTTTTAGCGACGGGTATTCCGTCGCTAAAACTATTAGCGACGGAATATAGGCTTTTAGCGACGGATTTTCCCGTCGCTAAAAGCCTTCTTCCTTGTAATGGTCTATGACCAGAGCCTTGGAGGACTTTTGGTCTTCCAACTCAAGCCTATCCAAGTTGCGAGAATTCTCTTCAACTTGGATGTACTCGACCAATTCTTGCATGGTTATGGCATCCTTCTTTTGTTTTTAACTCTTTACGACACTCTTTCCAAGTAAAAGGCAATTTAAAAATAATTGTCAAAATTTGGAGAGACTCATCGATAGAGTGGCCCTCGCATATGATCAGATTCATAACCATTTATTTTTCTTAATTTGGGTGATAACAGACTTGCTATTTATCGCGCAAAATTGAACAACTAGTTAGGAACTTTTTGTTCGCGGTTTCCTCTGTCTTATATTTGTTGTCGAGCTCATCCCTCAGCTCTTTCGCAATACTGATTTCATATTTGATCCTCGTACACGTTATATACTGTGTTGAAGAGCCCTCCCAAAGTACAACCCTTATAGTAGACGACATTTTCTTCCCACTTTTGACGCTATTTTGTAGCAGTTTGCTTGGATGCTTCTTCAACACTTTTTCCATAGTCGACTTTGGATTTGACAAGACATAGGTAATCTTCAAGGTTACAAAGAAGAAGTACATCTTGCTCTTCCAATGCATGAAGAAGAAGCCATCGAACTTTGCCAGTTTGAAAATATCGTTGATCGCAAGCATCTACATTCATTGTATGCAAAATATTATCTTAAGATTGGTAGACAAAGTATGCAGAAATGAAGAAAAAGCCTGAGTCGAATATTGTGGGTTCTGTCCGTAGGACAATATTTTCCCCCTCTATAGAATGCTAAGTGGTGCCCCGAAGATAAAATAGACTTTTCTGATGATTAAGCAAAAGCAATCAACAGACAAATTTTAGAAGAGAGGAAGTCTGAAACCTTGGTGAAAAATCAATTGCCATCGGCCCTTTTATCTAATGCACTAATATGTGCCTTGAACAGGTACAAAAAGTGGTGCAGTTAAATGACTCTGCATGTGTCATTTAATAGCCACAAATTCTGATAGACACCATGAAAATGTGACATTGGAATTTCAACAAATCTGACAGTTTTGTTGAAATCCAACAGTTACAGCATTTCAGTTCAAACGAGGCTAAATTTTTCATAAAAAGAAAGGATGGCCTTGAGAGGATGGCACCTAGTAACAATGCGCACGTGCGAAGTGCGCCTAAAAGAGCCAATAGCGCCTTTACACTGAAGCTACGAGGGAGCGCGTGTACGCACCCCTCGTGTGATGCACCGCACACGTGCAAATATATGGCCATGCATACTTGTGTCTCTAGAACAATAAAACATGTCAGATGGCTACTTATATACCTTAGCCTTTTCACGTCCCAAGCAATGTGGGAAGATACATTCATGATTCTTTTCAAACCATATTAAATGTCCAACTTTGAGACATCAGATCTCCTTAACCAATCAATGATATTGAATGAACTTTTTGGGACATTAAACTTTGAAGTGCAATGTTTGGAAGCCATGGGTCTAACTATTGAAAAATTTGCAACATATTATTGGGGGTTTGGGTGTTTGTGTATGTGTGTTGGGTGTGTTTGTGTGTGCATGCAGTGGGTGTGTGTCGATGTGGGTGTGTGTTTGTGCATGAAAGTAGTGTCTTTAGTGTGTGGGTGTGTTGTGTGTGCATGCAGTGGTGTGTGTGGATGCAGGTGTGTGTTTGTACATGAAAGTAGTGTCTTGAGTGTGTGAGTGTGTGTTGGGGGAAGGAAGGAGGGGGCAACCATAGTGGTTTGTGTGGGTGTGGACATGTGTTTGTGTGTGTGTGCGCACATGCGTGCAGTGGGTGTGGGGGTGTGTTTGTGTGTGAAATGCGTGTAGAGTGTGTATAGTGGTGGACAATGAGGATGGGGATGGAGGGGGGATAGGGTGGGGCAAGTGTGATTGTATGTCTTATATGCACACATGGTGTGTATGGTGGTGCGTATGTGGTCGACAGTGGAAGTGGGTGGCGAGGATGGGTGGAATTTAGAGAGGTGTGTGAGGGGGGTTTGGAAGAATGGCATTCAACTAAAACAAGGTAAGGAAATAAGAGTATTTATATCATTTCATGCAACTCATAAGAAATCCGTTTATGGTGCCCAATTTCCTTAACTGTGAGGGTTCATTAGCTATTTTCTCCGAAAAATTTAGTACATGAATTCTTCCACAATAATTGTAATGTGCAAACTTAGTCAAATTTCTTTATGGACTAAGTGGGTTTTTTTCACAATTTCTTCCGCTATGGTTTTAGATACTAATTCTATCAATATTTTCTTTTTATATCGCATATTTTTTCCTAAAGTTAATTTTTTTAGAACTAATGTAACTTTTTGATACATATATGAATTTACAATGAAATCACATAATTAATAACATTTGAGCAAATGCCAATATTAGTATCTTTATATGTTGTTTTTCTTTAAATTTTTTTTTAGGGTCAAAATTCCTTTTATTTCATGTAAGCTCAAACAATTTACAAGATTACTCACTCTACACACTTTTTGAAAACCTGCTAGGACAAAACAATACTAATCCACAACATTTAATACTCAGTGAGCATCTATCTCCCAGGCTTGACAAATCAAAGCTCCCGGTTTCGAGCTGTAAACATAGTTTTTTTCCAACTGTATACTCTGAATTTGATCCATTGTTGAATAACATAGCAACAGCCCTGGACATTTGCACACTTCTTCTCAAAATTTTTGGAGCTTCTCTCTTGCCAAAATGCCATAAACTGTGACTGCCATAAACAATTTGCACAGCTTAGCCTTGAAACTTTTTCCCCAAAACATGTTGCTTGCTGTCTGAAGGAATTGAGCCCATGATGATAATATGGGGATGATTTGCAGCTTTCTTAGTACTAAGGACCACAATTCTTGAGCAAACTGGCATTGCATGAATAAGTGCTCTATAGACTCACAGTGATTCCAACATAGCACACATTTGTCATCTTGTGTAACATGTCGCTCCTTTAGTTTATCCTTTGTTCTTAAGCCACCTCTACATAGTAACCATAATATCACAGCACACTTAGGTATATGCCCTGAGAACCATATCAATTTCCACCAGGAACACTTCGATGCTTTAGTTCTGATAGCTTCCCATGCTGTGTTGATGGAAAATATGCCACTGGGATGTTTAGTCCATATGAGTTGATCTGATCTTGTATTATCAGGACTTGGTATTGCTAATAGCATATGAATTAGATCTCTCAGCTTATCTGACCTGATGTTAGGTAGCCTCCATGAATTGACATGAATTATAGAGCTTACTTTGCTGTCTAGACTCAGTCCAGCATCATAAGCTGCCCTTTGCCCAAATTTTTCAAGCAAAGTATGCTCAGATATCCATCTGTCATACCATAGCTAGGTGTCCTTCCCATCACCAACTGTATATCTAAAGAATTGACAAAATTGATTTATTATTTTCACAATTTTGCTCCTTGTCCAAGAGATACTCACTGGGGGGTAAAATGTCCATGGATGCCTCTGTTTGATGACATATGTATGGCACCAGTTAACCTATAGGGAATATTTTTTATGTGCCAATTCCCAAAGGTGTTTGCATATGGCTACCTTATTCCACTCCTCCAACCTTTTCAATCCTAATCCCCCTTCTTTTTTTTGGAAAACACAAGTCCTTCCGTGCAACTTTAGCCCCAGTGCAATTAGCATCCTTACCATGCCAGAGAAATGCTCTAATTATCCCTTCAATCTATTTCACAATCTTTTTAGGAAGTACAAAAATAGAACACCAATATATTTGCATACTCACCAAGATTGAAATAGCAAGTTGGACTTTACCAGCATATGAAAGGTAGTGCGTGGTCCAACTTGAGATACTGCTGGTTACTTTGTCTGCCAACACCTTGCAATCATTGTAGTACAACTTGGTTGAAGTCAAGGGAACCCTTAGGTATGTAACTGGGAGCTTACCAAGAGCTATGCCAATTATCTCAGCAAGTTGCTTTGCATTTTCCTCATCCATCCCTGCTCTATAGATAGCACTTTTAGTAAGATTAGGTGCCAGGCGAAAGAGTAACTCAAACTCAGTCAACACATGTTTAATAATCTCTAGGGAACTTTGATTAGCTTTGGCCATCAAGAAAAGATCATCAACAAAGCTCAGATAGTTTATATTATGTTCTTTGTATTTGGGATTTGATGAAAAGGCAGGATATTTTGTATAATCATCTAGTAGCCCTATGAAAGCTTCCATTACTAGTATAAAGAGATATGGAGAAGTAGGATCTCCCTGTCTTAGCCCTTTTGAACTGGTAAATAATCCATCCATGTTCCCATTAAGGCTAATAGAGAACCTTCATGTAGTAACACATTGCAGAATCCAATTTACAAACTTAGGAGGAAATTGCATGACTTCTAGCACTGCCCTTAAGAAGCCCTAACCCACTGAATCATAAGCCTTTTGCAAGTCAATTTTTCATTACACACCTAGGCTCTCCCACATTTCTATGATAATTTTTTACTAGCTCTTGCATCAAAAGAATGTTATCTGAAATATTCTTTTTTGCAGCAAAAACATATTGTCTTTTGCTTATAAGTTTGGGCAGAACTTTTTTGCTCCTTGCACCTATTTGTATATCACATTGCAGCAAGCAATAGGCCTAAACTCCTTCATAGTGCTAAGGCAAAGAACCTTGGGTATTAAAGTTATGTTGGTATTGTTGAACAATTTAATCCTTTTGTTTTTATTCAACAATTTTTTTCATAGCTTGCACCACCTGATGCCTCACCACATTCCAGCTTTGTTGAAAAAACTCTGAGCTATAACCATCAAGTCCAGGTGCTTTGTTAGACTTGAGGGAAAATATAGCTTCCTTAAATTTAGATCCCTCCAAAAGAGTTATAAGCATATCCTGGTCCATTTGAGACAACTATTGTTTGATACCAGCACTCAATCTACTCTTAATCCGAGGTTGATGTGGTACTGGAGTGCTAAGGACCTCAGAAAAAGGTTTTATTGCAAATTGGTGTACCTTCTTAGCTCCCACAACTTGTTCCCCATTCATGTTATTTATAAGAAGTGCCTTGTTATGGGCCCTATTAACCTGCATCTTCTTGAAAAAGTATGCTATATTGTTGTCCCCTAACTCCAGGTTCTTAATTCTTTCTTTTTGTTAATAAAAAAACCCTCCTCAGCCTGCGCTAGTTCATAGTACTGCTTATGAACAACTCTTTCACTTTGCATTATTGCTGGATTATGTTGTTTTAGCATCTGATTTTGAATTTCTTGAAGCTCTTTAAATTTGTCAGCTGTTCTAGCATATATGTTACTAAAATGCTCTTTATTTAGTTGCTTCGAAACATGTTTCAACATTTTGATTTTGGCTTTGAGCTGGTGACAAGCATCTCCAGTAGCATTCTAATCCCAAACTAATTTCAGTATTTTAGTGAGCCTGCTATGCCTCATCCAAAAATTAAAAAAAAATTAAAGGGCCTCTGTCTTTGATATTGGTCTTGCATAGTATGTATTAATATCATAACATGATCATAAATGCCTGGGGCCTTTGCATCTACTCTTGTAGTGGGATATAAGTCCAGTCACCCTTCATTTTGCGAAGCTCTGTCCAATCTGCACAATATCATGTCGTCCTCCCTGTTGTTGCACCAGGTGAAGAAAACTCATACTGTCCTCATATCTTCAAGATGTGCTCTTAGTAAACAATTATTAAATTCAGCTACATCTCTATTGGTGATACTGGTCCCTCCTTGTTTTTCATCACTGTATCTGACCACATTGAGGTCCCCCCTACCATCCATGGCCGTTGTCCAATTTGATTAGCATTTTGTATCATGCTTGCTAGAGTAGCCTTCTTTTCTCACCTTTATTGTTTGCTTATATAAAAATAAAAAAAAACATCTGCCCTGGTGAATTTACTTGACCGGTAATATGTTGACTAGACATACTAACCGCTGTGAACTTTACATTTCTATTATTCCATCCCACCCAAATTCTTGAAACTCCTTTTTGGTTGAGATTATACAAAAAATTCCAAGTCTTATTCCACTTCCTTTTCACTTCCTTTTTATTTTCTCAATATTCTCCTCCATAACTCTTGTTTCCAAGAGTACCATTATTTCAACTTTATTCTCTTTCAAAACTTTCTTCACTTCAACTTGTTTCACAGGGTCATTTAGACCCCTTATATTCCAGCTAGCAGTTACACTCATTTGAATTTAACACATTTTCCCTTGCCATTCTACTCTTACCTTCTTTGCCTATTTGATATTTGACTGCCCAGTATCTCTTTCTTTAGATGTGATATTTTCCTGTTGAATCTCATATGGGCTATCCACAGCTTCTAATACAGAAAACAATTCCCAGTTTTCACAATGCCTGGACCTGAGACTAAGGCCCTGTTCTGTTAGACAAGGCTTTTTTTTTTCCAGTTTCGAAAACTGAAAAAAAAAGTTTGCGTTTGGTAACCATTTTTTTTTCCTTCAATTTAAAAAATCAATTTTTAAATCAAGGCTGTGTTTAAAAACTCCAAAAACGAGTTTTTTTTTTTTAGACCGCCACCACCTCCACCCTCCCACCGCTAGCAGCCACCGTTGACTTCCTACAACAACCTCTCTCGGTCGACGGCAACCTTTAGTGCCTGCCTACGACCATCTTCGGCGACCACCGTCGGCAGCCACTGCCTCCACAAAAAAAAAAAAACTGGGTTATATCAAACACCCAAAAAATTTTAACTGCTCTTTAATTTATTTATTTTTTTTGAAAACTGAAAAAAAAAAGTGTTGTCAAACAGAGCCTAAGTATATGCTATTTTGCTCAATGGTTCTCACTTTAGTAGGTTGTTCATTTTGCACATCTATCATATCATCAACTATTTGTGCCTTAGGCTTCCATATTTGTTGAGTTTGAGGTTTTTTTATAGCATTTGTCCGATCGATGTCCATAATTTTGAAAGTACTGCACTTTACAGGCAACCATTCATAGACTATTTTTGGTGTATGATTTTCTCATTTGGGCCTTTCAAAGGTATACTTTCAGGCATTAAAGAATTGATTTCTACCTCAACACATACTCTAGCATACCCCAGTCTGTCCTTTCGAACTGTCATATTGTCCATGAACATAAGCTGAACAACAATACTAGCAATCCTTCTTATCAATCTGTGGTTACCATAATTGTAAAGGTAGATGAGGTAATTGTATCCATACTGGAATTGCCCTGAGGTCATCCCTATCCAATGACATTGCAGCATTCCATGGTTTCAGAATAACTGGTTTGCTATCGAAAAACCATGGCCCTTTCTCAATGACAAGAGTTCTAGTTTCCTCCGAGGTAAATCGAATAAGAAAAAAAAAAAAAAACCAGGTTCTAGGAGACTCACCTCAAAAGTGCCGAATTGTCTCCATTTTCTTTCTAGGTACCCCTTCATGACATGAATTGGCGGACGTGCCCCCAAAACATATGCAATCACTGAATTTTCCACTGTTTGGCCTCTGGCTCAATATCATCATTTGTGTACTCTACACCCCTCTGTCCATTAATCCACTATGGAGGAACATAATTCAATTGACTCTCCTGTGCTTCATCACTATTTGGTTTGACAATATTTGCATATGAAATCTCAACAGTATTTGTGTCTCCATTGCTGTAATCTGCATTTGTAAATTGTTTTGCATTTGAAGGTAAAGGTGGAGAATTACCCGATATCTCCCACGGCTTTTTGAAGGAGTTGTTTCTCATTTGCCCCTCTTTTTCCACAGCAGCACCACGTCCATCGTCGCAAGTCACTTGCCCCGCCTGTGCGTGAGCTTCACGGGCCCCCAAATCACACGCTTCTGCTTCCGCCATTAACACTTAATGAGGTCCTTAATTCCATGTTTTCTAGTCATAAATCTGTCATTTCTTTTCTTAATTTATTCACCATTTCTTTGAGGTTTCGTTCTTTATCCGAATCAGTGCTTGAATCGTCAAAGTTTCAGGTCTTAGATCATCAACATCCAACCTGTTTTCATTTGATCCTAGGGAGATCACTCTTCTTTTCATGATCGTAGTGAATAGCATTGTGTTGGTTTGAGTGAGTTTTTTTGCCATTCCACTCCTACAAGCTCACCTGCAAAAGCATCTTTAACCGCTCCACAGATTCGTGATGATCGTCGCGCCGGAATTTCCTGTACTATCTCCATCACAGCGTGGTTGTGTTTCATCTCCTATGGATCTTCGTCTTCATACTTGATCTTGCAATGCACATATTTGATGAAAATTGAAACTTTCGCAAATCTAGAGAGAAGTTAGAGTTTCTCTCTCTAGAGAAAATATCTTAGGCCTTTTTCTTTATTTTTCAATGAACATAAATATTTCAATAGAAATTATAGGCTTTTTTACTTGTTGGCAGGTGACTTCTGAACTAAATACTTTTTTAACCTCAAATTTCAGCTACTTTATCTTAAGGCCTACAGATTCAAAGTGAATATTATAAAATCCCCATAGACGTAGTCAGATTTGAACTAAAGCTTCTTTATTCTTTTTGTGATCAGAAGAAAGAAAGACTTTTCTTTTCAAAAAGACTTTTCTTTTTTCTTTGAACTAAAGCTGCTTGAGTTCCTACAGATTCAAAGTGGAGTCCACTTTGTGATAAGAAAGAAAGACTTTTCTTTTTTTTCTTTCTACAGATTCAAAGTGGAGTCCACTTTGGATGTTTCTTCCACAAAAAGAGCCATTGCGAAGAGTTTGATATTCACATATTTTCTTTCTCTTTTCTTTGATTAGAGACAGGTTGAAAATGTTTTCCTTGTACAAAGGCATTTGATGCTTTCCTTGATAGAAATTCAGGCGCGGTATTTAAATTCTAAACCACGTTTAAGAGGCCCTGCTTTGTTTACGGGAAATTCGAAATCAATTTTGCGTTGCGCACTTCTTGACGCACAAGACTTGTTTATTGAGGTGTTAATTAGTATTTTCAAGTTTCAACAACTTTCTTAAGCTCCAAACTTAAAAGTTTGTCATACCAATTTACAATATTTTTGTACACCTTAGAATCAATCCTAGCTTCAATGAAGTATACTCATGGAAAAGTTTATTTCAAATTGAGTTTCCTTTCCGTTTTTAACAAGTTCCAACCTTACCAAAATTACAAAAAAGTAATGAAAATTGTTATGCCTGAAAGTACGACCTGTAAGGCAAACCTTGGCCGAAAGTTGTGCAATTCGGTCCAAGTCACCGAGGCACTCCAACATCTTCATCTGGCATCTTGATGTCAAAATTGCTGGCAATTTTGACTGAAAAGCCCAACTTTTTTCTCGGTACGTTTTATTCTTAAATCGTTTTAAATTCTTTGAGGCCGTATACATCGTGAATTTTCGCGCCTCACGTGTTACAATTTTTTCCCGTCATTTCTCAAAGGAAAGAAACAAAAAGTAAACCAAAGAAAATGGTGAAGTCTTCGTCAATTTGGCCTGGAACAGATGGGCCATAAGAAAATGGTGAAGTCTTCGTCAATGGAAAGTGGGAATGGACAGCGTCATTATCCGTGAATTACAAACTTTGACTACTACTTGCCACCAAAAAAAATAATCTCTCTCCCTATCCCACCACCCTTCAGACCAGAATTATGTGGAACGTTGCATTGGCATTGTTGGTAATTCATTGCTTGGGGAGCTGCCCAGAAGCGTCTATGACCAACTTGACAGATGGATCAGCTCTTCTGGCCTTCAAAGCTAGTATCATCTCTGACCCCGACAACATCTTGGCAAAGAATTGGCCTGAACAAATATCATATTGCACCTGGATTGGTATTACTTGCAGCAATGATAGAAGAGTGATAGTCGTACAATCTTCCTGACATGGGTCTTACGGATACCATTCCAAAGGAAGTTGGCAACTTCACATCCCTTGTTTTCTTGAATATTAGCAACAACAGTTTGCAAGGCCATCTGCCTGCTGAAGTGGGACTTCTGCACCAACTGCAGTACATGAATCTGCAGTTTAATGAGCTAAGTGGTGAGATCCCGTCTAGCTTATCAAGATGCTGGGAGCTGCGACAATTATCATTAGAGGGAAACAAGTTCAATGGAAGCATACCAGGAGCGATAGGGAATCTATCGAAGCTTGAAGAACTATATCTTGGTAGGAACGATTTGCAAGGTCGGATTCCGCAAGAGATGAGCAATCTTATTGGCTTGAAGAAATTATACATTCAGTTCAGCAAATTAGAAGGTCCAATTCCGGCTGGCATATTAAATATCTCTTCTCTACAAATAGTTTCTCTAGCATACAACAGCCTCTATGGCGCTCTACCCACAGACATGTGCAAAAATCTCCACAACCTTAACTGGCTTTCTCTTTCTTCCAATAAGATAGGTGGTCCAATTCCAGCTAGTTTAGGCGGATGTAAGGGACTCCAAACATTATCATTATCCTACAATGCATTTACAGGAAGCATTCCTACAGAAATCGGGAACTTATCAAACCTTCAAGTGTTATATCTTGGCAGAAACAACTTGACAGGTACCACTCCACCTTTGTTGGAACATTTCAATAATACTAGTAAGGATCACGTACTTTGCATAAGATAAATAGTGATTTGAATAAAAATATTATAGACCTAAGTAAGAAAATACAATTAATCTCGGTTACTGTGACTATTGAAATTAATTCCTAATAAATGAAATCCTTTGTGAACTGCTTCAAAGACTCGAAACATGAAAAGTTCACCATAGAAAACATAATCTTACTTTCAAATGCGAATTGTCAATGCCAATTACCAACATATATATTTGTCTAAATTTCTCTTGTTACATCAAGTTGCCGCTAAAGAGAATCATAATTATTTCATATTAGATGTTGTTACTAAAGGTACACTAACAATATAATTAGTTTCAAATGTCTTTCATAAAATATTTAATTCTCACCAAACTTTACAGTTTAGCATTGCAATAATAAAAGTGAATACAATGTTCGAAAGACAATTTGATGCGCATAACATGTCATGTGAAGTCTATATGTTAGAGTTGTTCAATCTCTTGTAATAACATTCTATAAGATGCATAGAAGATTATGAAGGGTGAGATACAAGTTAAAAGCTTAGAAGGAGTTTGAATTAAAACTAAGTGCTACTAACTAAAGTTCGAAATCGGTAACCCGGAAAGTATCGTAGAAAGTAAAGAATTTGATGGGAATGAGGTAGGATTAATATATGCATAACAAATTTTGTAGAATAAAATGACTTAGGAGTTTAAATGCAGTATACACTCAAGTAACCTAGTAGGGCGCATAAAAAACTCAATTGCTCAGGCAACCAACATAGTAGCTGTAACTTTCAAAAAAATTCTCTAATTTTTCAACCACATCACTTTTAGAGGTTTGTCTTTTTTTTTTTTCCAGCAAATGTATCTAGTAAAGTTCAAATACCATCTCCTAAGACTTTCAGTATCATCTATTATCCATCTTGTTTCTTTTTGTAAAATAATGGTCATTTCTTGTAGTAATGGTTGTTGAAGGGAAAAATAACCTCTCCATGTTATTTTCTTTTGGTACGTTATCTTCATTTTTCCTTTTTTTTTCTTTAGTTAAACAGTTTATAGTGTACTTTAAAACACTCTAGATAGTGTATCATAAAGTTCCTTTTTGTCTTGACCTAGCATGACTATGTTAATCTTAGTAATATATATTAGGCTATCAATTCTCTTGTGCATGTAATTCAGTATATATTTATCACAAGATTTTTACTTTTAGCGCGCGCACGCATATATATATATATATATATATATATATATATATATATATACATACATACATATATACATATGTATGTATATACATACATATATACATATGTATGTATATATACACATACATATATATATGTATATATATGAGAGTTGACCATTGCTCGCGCTAGCAACTTAACCCAAGTTGCTAGCGCGATCTGACCGTAATGGATCACGACCCATATATATATATATATATATATATATATATATATATGATCGTGATCCATTGCTAGCGCTAGCAGGTCCGCTATATAATGTAGCGGACGTAAATTATCGACCGCTACATTATATAGCGGACGGCAAAATAGCGCTAGCAACTCTGCTAGCGCTAGCAACGGATCAGCTCCCATATATATATATATATATATATATATATATATATATATATATATATATATATATATTATGTGTGTGTGTATGTGCGCGCGCACGCTATGTTGACAAATTTAAGTTTCCAACAACGTATAAAAGTTAGTAGATGTAATAGCCTATCTATCTTACATAAAAGCTAACAAAAAGAAGATAATAACGCATGAACCTTAAGAGTGGTTCCACAAGGAGTAGAAGAAATTGAGGTACTCTTTTTGTCGATATTGATCTAGGCAAGTTTAGGAATTATTTTTAACATAATTTTTAAAAGGTGAGTAGAGACTTATACGGTGAGGTTTGATTAGTAATATTAAAGGCACGTCTAAGGCTAAGGGGAGCGCCTTCAAGGAGGCACATGCCTTGCATGCCCAGGCTTCCCAACACAAGGAAAACTGTGGCGCCAGAAATGCCAACGAAGGCTCAAGAAAGTTGAGCCGTTGATTAATGTCGTTGTGGCGTCATATATACCGTCTTTTTTTTTTTTTTTGGAACTTCCTTTCAATTTACTTTCTTTCAGACCTAGAACCTAAATCCATCTCATACTCTCGCTTCCCTATCGTGCGCCCATCGCCATTACTCCTTTGCTACTGGTGCAGCTCTAGTAGTTGTTGCCTGCTCCACCTTCCGCGCCACCGCGGCTCCAATCAACGCTATTACTCCACTACTCCGCCACAGCTACTACCGACTGCTTGGACCACCACCATATTCGTCTTTCTCTCTCCCCTTCACTATCTATCCCTTTTGCTCTCACATAAAACCCATAACAAAAAATCTATTAATCTATGGACCATCGATTCAGTCCCGTAGTAGTTCCGAGTACTGTACCTACTGACACCATATCTATCTTTTCCTGTATTCGCATATCCCTTTTTTATATTCGTCTAATGTCATTGAGCTGAACTCATTTCTATCTTTTTCCTTTATTGCTACTGTTCTGAAAGAAGTTATTGCCATCTTGGTAAAAGGTAATCAAAGTAGAGGAGAACTAATATGAAAAGTTTGAGTATTATTCACCTGTGATGGTTGGTTGCTAAACAAAGGAGAACCAAGCAGAGGAAAATTTATTGCTATTGTTATATTCACATGTGATACAGTTTGCTGCCAAGGAGAAAATAAAAAGGAAAGAATTTTTGGTTTTAAGGTAATTTTAGTTATTAAAGGAGTTTAGTTCCAATCGTAGTATTAGTAATGGTAAAACTAATTTTTTTTTTATAATAAACAGCTTTTTATTTATGATGATTTCAATATTTTAGTTCCAAGTTTTAGGAGTTTACTTCCAACCTTAAGCAATTTAACGGCTTGTTGCGTAGAAAGGAAAATGAAGAATATATATATATATATATATATATATATATATATATATATATATATAGTGAAATTTTAAGCTCTTTAGCGACAAATTGTTTAAACTTAGTCAAAGACGTCGCAATTGATTAACAAATTAATTGGACTTATAAAACATGCTCTCAATGAATGCATAAGCATTATTCTTATGAGATCTAAACTTGTGAATGACATGTTTCCAATATTCGTTTATTACGAAGGCGAATGTGTGCTATTGTATCATTAAGTTTATACAATTGAGTATGTTATTACTGTTGTAAATTTTATATTAGTTTGTCAAGGCAGCTTCTTAAGTATTTAACTATTAAAAAAATTCTTATAGTATTTGTTAATAAAAACGCAAATAGAACTTATCTACAATCCCAGGCTCATGGTAACTTCACTCAATGTGAATTGTTTGTTTATCAACCATATGTAACTTGTTGAAACTTCTTAATATGTATATAAGTTAAATAGTTTTAATGAAATGTTTAATTAAAAGTCAAAACGCACCCTTAATTTCAACAAACTATATATTTCGAAGATGGTATTATAATGAATGAAAGTCAAAATAATTCCTTTAACTTTATACAACTCTAAACCTCAAAAAGGGTATTTTAGAAGAAGAAGTTTAATACTATGCTGAAAGTCAAAAACGCAATTTATATAAAAAAAATTCTAACCTATATAAAAGGGCATTTTAAGGAACAAAATTTTAAATAGAGTATTTCAAGAAAAAACATTTAGTATTTTTACCCCTTGGATTCACATTTTTATTGGGTTGGGAGGGGGGTCTGGATCAGTGTTATCAAAGGCACGCCTAGTCGCAAGGCGCACTCCCTGAGTCTCGCCTAAGGCTAGGTGCCGCCGTTTCGAAAAGGCGCGCGCCTAGGCGCCCAAGCGCAAGGCTCAAGGCCATGATGGAGGCGCAAAAACAAAAAAAAAATGCCCAAAAATCCTTATTTTTTATTTTTGCATCGTGACATCATCTCAACTGTTCATTATTTTTTATTCTTGGTTTCATAACATAATAATTAATATGTAAACCACAAAAATATCCAAAATTCCAAATCTCTAATCAATCGATTCTCTTATTATTGTTCATTTTGCTAGCATCCTGTTCCCAATTGTTACTCTCTTTTAAGTAAATCTACTCCTTTACTTCACCTTGAGTAGATGAAAAAGATGAAATTGAAGAGACTAGACTAAGGATCCTATGATTTCCTTTTGAGAAAAACATTGTTGTCTTAGCCTTCACTGATAATAAGAATGACATTATCATATTCACTTTGGATTAACTACTTCTTATTGGATTTGAAATTTTTTCTACTGTTAAAAATTTGTTTAATTGTCATGTTCTGAATTTTTTTAGGTGATTATATTCGTTTAATGCACAAGTATTCATTTATTTTTAGTTTGCGCCTTACTTCGAAAAGGCGTGCGCCTATGCCTTGCACCTAGGCTCTAAAGACCCTTTGTCCCTTAGGTGTGCATGCCCTTTAATTACTATGGGCTGGATACACAACCATTTTGGTTAGATTCATACTCTTTTGTCACTAAAATATGCATTGATAAGCTTTTAACCTCTTTAGCAACAAAATATTTAAGTTTAGCCACAAATGTTACAATTTAGCTTTATCCTTTTTTGCCACTATAAGATACATTAGTGAACTTCTAACCTCTCTAGCAATAAAATGTTTAATTTAGCACAAAAATATTGTAATCTACCTTCGCCTTTAAAAAAGTCAAAAGCTCCCTTAATTTTTTTAAACATTTTAAATTTAAAAAGGATATTTTTCGAAAAAATAGTGTTTAGCCATTTACCCCTTTGGGATCATTGTTATATGGTGGGGCTGAATACCCACTTCTTTGGTTAAAGTCCTAGTTTTTGTTACCAAATGATGCATTAATGAACTTTTAACTTCTTCACTAACAAAATATTTAAGTTTAACAAAAATGTTGCAATTTAGCCTCGCCCTTCTAAAAGTTAAAGAAACCCTTAATTTTTAGAAACCTTTGAAATTTGAAAAGGGTATTTTAAGGAACAAAAAATGTTTGGCTGTTTTACCTCTTCCATATCAAAACTTTAGAGTTTTCAAGCATGAAAAAAATACTTGATCGAGCTCAAATAAATTAGGTTTGAGCTAAAATAAATTGGTGCCTTTATTAATTAGGTTTTAGCTAATCCTATCACCCATGAGAGTGAAATATATAAACACAATAATCAAATATACGAAGAACATGTTTATCATACAAATATATGTGGTATTTTGGACTACAGTGATCATACAAAGATAATAACTGTGAGATGAAACATCTTACCACACAAATAAGGATATCCTAACAACTCTACTACGAACTTAGGATTGTTTATTAGTCGAGAATTCAAATTAATTAGAAGCAGGATGGTTCAATCTAGTGATTCTTAAAAGTCATGATTATATATGCATTTAAGAAAACCTAAATAAATCTAGTCTTACGATACTACCAATTAACATGCCTATATTCAAATTTGATGGAGAAGATGTAGTTCCTATAGCGTAGTATACTTTTAACGTGAATGGATGTATATTTTCATAGCTTTTTTCAGTTGTTCAGAGAGTAGTGCAACAGTAATTCAAGAGTGATTTCATAGGTTTTTATAGGATTTGTTTTTGTTCTTTAGTAAAAATTAAAATAACCCTTAATTATGACAAAAGCATATATTGCAATAAAGTAATTTAGGAAAAAACTTTGATATCCTATGAATAGTAAAAAAAATAACCTTATTTTTAATCATACTCTAGTGCAAAATGGGTGTTTTTTTCTCCAGATTTTTCTCTTTGTTCTAATGAGAAGTCAAAAAATACCCTAAATTTTTAATAACACTCTAATGTCAGAAGGGCATTTTGATATGTTCAGTTCATAACCCGAAGTATGTAGTGGAATGTGCATGTTAGCATGATTGTAATATTCGTGTGTAAGTTAGCACGACATAGAACTTGCAAGGTGTTCAGCGGAAACGGTTTCCACCGTTTGAACCAGAAGGCTGTTTGTGGGCTTTATGAAAAGGCAGCTTTGGGTGTTTACCCATTTGATTTAACTGCGAAACAAGCTTTGGGTGTTTACCCACCTGATCAGCTGCACCGTCTGCACCAATTATTGCGGCAGATTACAAATGCCATTTTGATGGCTTCATCCGATATAAATAGGCTCTGGCTATCATCGCAAGAATATGCCCATAAGTCTCAGAATTCTAGTTTTCTGTAGAAATTTTAATTTTCCGTTTGTAGCAATCTTGCAATCTGCCCACAAGTCTCAGAATTGAGTTCCGCTGTAAAATTTAGATTTTTTTGTTCTTTGACGCCATCAAGAACACCCCGACACCGATCGATAGCCTTACTGTGTGAAAAAACTTAGCACGTCACATTTCTATATGCTCGTGTGAATTAAGTAGACTCTTCTGTTTTGGCAGGAGAACTACCAAAAACAATCCTCAACGTTTCATCGTTATCAATACTTGATTTCCCAAGCAATGCAATTACTGGTAGCCTCCCAAAGGATTTGTGCTACTCAATTCCAGGGCTTGAACGTCTCAGCCTTGGTGACAATCAATTCAACGGAGAGATCCCTGGAAGTCTATCGCACTGCAAGTCATTGCTCCTGGTCTCTCTACCAATCAATCATTTCACAGGAAGCATACCCAGAGACATTGGCAACTTGTCACTGCTTCAAGAAATCTATCTTGGCAAAAACAACTTGAAAGGTACCATTCACTCCTCCCCCGTTTTGTAATATTCCAGTGTTGGAGACACTGAGTATCTAATATTCCAACGTAATAAGGATCACGTGTTTTATACATTATATAGTCATTTGAAATAAAAATATTGTGAATCTTGCTGAAAAATACAGTTGAAATTAATCAATACGACTATTATAATTAAACGATAATAAAAAAATCAGTTGTTAACTGCTAATCAATAACGCGAAATATGAAAAGTTAATTGCACAAAACATGATCTTACTTTCAAATCCGAAATCACGGCAATTATCACCAATATTTTTCACTATCATCATACTAATTTCTTTCGTCTCATCAAGTTGCCGTTAAAGAGAATCCTAATTGTTTCATATTATATTTTATTTTCAAAGGTACATTAAAATTGTAATTAGTTTGAAACATCTTTCACAAATATCTAACACTTTAATCTCAGAAGCACATTTTGAGGGAGAAAAAAAAAAATTAGCTATTTAACCCCTCTGTGCTACAATCTTTAACTCTAATAAAGGCAAATATTCTAATAAGGTATATTTTAATTACACTGCAAGTCATTGCTACGTGTCTCTCTACCAATCAATCATTTCACAGGAAGCATACCCAGAGACATTGGCAACTTGTCACTGCTTCAAGTACTCTATCTTGGCCAAAACAACTTGAAAGGTACCATTCACTCCTCCTCCTCGGTTTTGTAATAGTCCAATACTGGAGACACTTTACGTACAAGAAAGAGCAATGCCTGTGGGAATATATAAGTAAGCATTTAAGGCGTTAACAAGAATTTCATTTTCAGAATTTTGACTCGGCATTTTATTTTATTTTTCCTCTGTGGTTTCTACTGCAGGAGAATTACCAAGGACAGTCTTTAACATTTCTTCATTACTGAGCTTTGGTATCGGGGACAATGAAATTGCTGGTAGCTTACCAGCTGATTTGTGCTACTTACTTCCGATGCTCGAACACATTGGCGTTGGCATAAATCAGTTCACTGGAGAAATTCCCTCAAGTCTGCCACGTTGTGAATCACTTCAATTAATCGCTTTATCAGCTAATAAATTCACAGGAATCATACCGAAAGACATCGGGAATCTGTCAACGCTTGAAGAAGTACATTTTGGTGACAACCAACTCACTGGCACAATCCCTCACTCGATCTCAAATTCTTCCAAAATTATTATTCTAGATTTGGGTTCCAACATGCTTACTGGCACTATACCCACATTTTTAGGTGAACTTACATTTCTCCAACGTCTCCTATTTGGACAAAACCTTTTGACAAATGAACCGTCCCTGGGACTAAGTTTTCTTACTTCACTAACAAATTGTAGGTCCCTGAGACAATTGCAAATATCTTCAAATAAACTGCATGGAGTTCTTCCAAATACAGTCGGGAATCTGCCCACTTCTCTGGAATTGCTAGAAGCGACTGGCTGCCATATTAACGGCATGATTCCACGTGAAATTGGTAATCTGAGTAACTTGGTGAGTTTGGCTCTCGGAGATAATGATTTCACAGGATCAATCCCTGAAACAATAGGAAATCTGCAGAAAATCCAACAGCTGCAAGTATATGACACTGAGATACAGGGGTTGATACCCGACAATATCTGCAAGTTAACAAACTTGGGCGAGCTGAATTTGATGAATACCAAGCTCTATGGATCGATACCAAGCTGCTTGGGGAACCTTACTTCATTGCGAACACTTCAGTTAGGCTCCAACGCACTCACGTCTCATATGCCATCAACTTTGGGAAGCCTGAAAGATATCCTCCTCCTCGATTTATCCTCCAATTTTCTAATTGGTCCTCTGCCTCAAGAAATTGGCAGCATGAAGTCCATTGTACAATTGCAATTATCAGGGAATCAGTTCTCAGGTTATATACCAACTTCTATTGGAGAGCTACAAAATTTGGTTAACCTCTCCTTGTCAAGAAACATATTACAAGGCCCTATACCTGAATCATTTGCTGATATGGTAAGCTTGGAGTCCTTGGACCTATCCCTAAACAATCTTTCTGGCACGATCCCTAAGTCATTGGAGAAACTTCTATATTTAGGCTATCTAAACGTTTCTTTCAATGAATTAAGTGGTGAAATTCCAAATGGAGGAACCTTTAACAACTTTACAGCTGGATCATTCATTGGAAACGAGGAATTATGTGGAGCACCTCAGTTCCATGTCAAGGCATGTAAGGACCCAAATAAACGTACAAGATTCAGCAAGACCAAAATTTTCTTGGTCTATATCTTGCCATCGATCGCGTTGATAATTATTGCAGCTGCTATTGCAATTTGGTTGCTTAGACGACGAGCCAGCAATACACATCTTCTGGTTCAGGAAAATTCACTGCTTTATCCTTTCAATAAAAGGATTTCCTACTATGAGATTCTTCAGGCAACAAACAACTTTAGCGAGGACAATTTAATTGGGAGGGGAAGCATTGGCCTGGTGTACAAGGGGATATTCAACAATGGGATGGTTGCTGCCGTAAAGGTTTTCAATCTACAACTCCAAGCAGCGTTCAAGAGTTTTGAGGCGGAGTGTGAAGCAATGCGCAACATTCGCCACCGGAACCTTGTTAAGGTAATTAGCAGTTGTTCCAACCCTGATTTCAGAGCCCTGGTGTTAGAATATATGCCTAATGGGAATCTCGAGAATTGGCTCTACACTCAAGACTGTTTCCTAGATATTGACCAAAGAATAGGCATCATGATAGATGTTGCAGCTGCACTAGAATATTTGCACGATGGTTATTCATCCCCTGTGGTGCACTGTGATTTGAAGCCAAGCAATATCCTTTTGGATGAAGACATGGTCGCCCGTGTAAGTGACTTTGGCATAGCAAAGCTCTTAACTGAAGACAGGCTAATGACACAAACCAAGACCCTCGGTACTATTGGGTATATGGCACCAGGTACGCTTTGTCTATTAGATATTTCTACAGCAACTCGTGAAATACATGCTCAGTTCCAGTATGTCAATAACATCATGCGAAAAACAAAGAAAAAAAGAGTATGCCGCAATTTGTTATTATGGTTGAAGGGTAGAGAATAAAATCTATTGTTTAAAATTAATTTCTCGTGAGTAAGTTTACAACTGTTAATTTCGCTAATTTTCTCAAAATTTTGTTTAAAATGCGCTTTATAGGTTGCCTCTGAATACAACTTTTGGAAAAAGTAGAATGCATCATTTAGTATGAGTAGTTTTTACTCACAGATGAGATGTGAACATTAATATGAAAAAGGATGCCTTTTCACAGGATAAACTCTAGATGTTTCATCACAACATATGACGACAATCTCGTATTACTATCGAACTGTAAATTTTAAAATTTTAGCTTAATAGTTGGAGCATCATATATTTAGTCGCTAGCTATTACCAATCTTATATCCACAACTAATATGAGGGAAAAAATTCATCAAGTTTTGATGATGCTTTAGTTATTTGTACCCTCAAGTCCTATTTTTTTACTAGTTTAATCTAGTAGAGGGTGTTACAACTTATCTATTGGTCATATATATGAATCTCAACCTCCCTGTAAGCATAAACATTCTTTTTTCGTGGCCAGGAAACTCTTTGTGTGTGTTGTTTGTCCGGTGCATAATGAAAAGGAAAAGTAGCATTCAAAATATGTCTGTACAAAAATTACTAAAGTTTTGCTAAAATGGGTCGTTGATGATGATCTTGCCGTGGTGCCGGGCCCGGGAGTCCCTGCCTCCGGCGCAAGGCTGTCGGCAGGCAGCGAAAAAGTGGCGGAGGCGCTCCTAGATCAGGTCGCATCGAGCGGTGAGCATAGGCATGGAAATGCAGATTAAGGAGAATAGAGGACAAAAAATGGGTAGTACAGATTACCTCGACTTTAATGAAAAAATACAGGAAAAAAAAATACAGAGATTCGAGGCAAGCTTACCTTGAGTTGAAATTAATGGAAGAATTGATGGTTGTATGTGGCAGATTGGATTTTGAGGGAGAAGGGGAAATGCAGAAGAAAATGGGTAGTAACGTAAAGTGCAAAGAGTGAATGTTTGTAACTGATGGATCGTGGGCGGGTCTTTGTAACGGATGGTTTATGGAGAGTGAAGAGTAGTATTTTACAATTCTATCTTCGGTGATGGACACGTGTCAACTCCAGAATCACTCTTGGTGTAATACCAAAAGGACATTATACCAAAAAATGACTTCTCATTATAAGTAGTATGGATAAATAGATAATAATAATAATAATAATAACATATATAGATATAGATGAACCCAGTAAAAATTCAAAAAATCTTAAATGGACTTGCTTGTACATGCTAAGGTGATGTGTACTGATGTTCAACACTAAAGCATGAATCATTCTTCTCTAGTTGATTCAGTAATATTGAATGTGTACCATTATTGCAGAATACGGGACGGCAGGCATAGTGACCCCTATGGGGGATGTTTACAGCTATGGGATTCTGTTGATGGAAACATTCACAAGAAAGAAGCCCACAGATGATCTGTTTGTGGGAGAACTCACCATGAAAAAATGGGTATCCGAGTCATTCTCTCAAGCGGTACTCAGCACTGTAGACGCCAATTTGCTGGCACGAGAAGAGGAAGATTTTAGTGAGAAAGGAAGTTGCCTGTCAATGATCATGGAAGTAGCACTAAACTGCACAGAAGATTCACCAGACGACAGGATTAACATGAGAGACGTCGTAGGTAGGCTTATGAAGATCAGACATCGCTTTAAGGGATTGTGATGGGAAGATTGAACTTAGGCTTTAATGTTGTCTCAAACTGCTTCATCTGTCTAGTATTCTAAAACATATTGACGTGGCATGGGTGAATGTCTCATAATAATCATGATAAGTGACTACAAATAAGCTGCTTATGCACAGTTACTATTAGTTCCAAAAGTTTTTTCTTGTAGCTTAGCCAGATACTTCAATTATTGGGCAGGAAAACGTAAACATAGCCTATCAAAATTTAGTATTGATTTCGGAATGGTCAAATATAATTAAATTGAACTGAATTAGATTGTTAGGTGTCTGGTAAATATTAAAAACTGATTAACTTGGCTTTTAGAAACTAAAAATTTATTGAATCTTAATCCAAGAAAATAAATATTATGAATTAATTACTTTGTCATAGCATGTTTGACCAAGTAAAGTAACATACTATCCCATTAATTGCAGAGTCTTTCAACACGTTTTAGTCAAGCTCTAAGTTTTTTTCTTAATGTGGTATTGCTTTTAGTACTTTTCTCTGTACATCATTCACATATTAAAGCCGATTTTGCTAAAAAAAAATATTAAAACTAAAAGTTTTAATGAGAAGGGCATTTTGATGAAAAAGTTTTAATGAGAAGTCAGAAAATATCCTAAATTTTTAATAACACTCTAATGTCAGAAGGGCAGTTTGATGGAAAAAGATTAGTGGAAGGTGCATGTTAGCATGATTGTAATATTCGTGTGTAAGTTAGCACGACATAGAACTTGCAAGGTGTTCAGCGGAAACGGTTTCCACCGTTTGAACCAGAAGGCTGTTTGTACGTGGGCTTTATGAAAAGGCAGCTTTGGGTGTTTACCCATTTGATTTAACTGCGAAACAAGATTTGGGTGTTTACCCACCTGATCAGCTGCACCGTCTGCACCAATTATTGCGGCAGATTACAAATGCCATTTTGATGGCTTCATCCGATATAAATAGGCTCTGGCTATCATCGCAAGAATATGCCCATAAGTCTCAGAATTCTAGTTTTCTGTAGAAATTTTAATTTTCCGTTTGTAGCAATCTTGCAATCTGCCCACAAGTCTCAGAATTGAGTTCCGCTGTAAAATTTAGATTTTTTTGTTCTTTGACGCCATCAAGAACACCCCGACACCGATCGATAGCCTTACTGTGTGAAAAAACTTAGCACGTCACATTTCTATATGCTCATGTGAATTAAGTAGACTCTTCTGTTTTGGCAGGAGAACTACCAAAAACAATCGTCAACATTTCATCGTTATTGGAACTTGAACTCCTAAACAATGCAATTGCTGGTAGCCTCCCAAAGGATTTGTGCTACTCAATTCCAGGGCTTGAACGTCTCAGCCTTGGTGACAATCAATTCAATGGAGAGATCCCCCATAGTCTATCGCACTGCAAATCACTGCTACTAGTCTCTCTATCATTCAATCATTTCACAGGAAGCATACCCAGAGACATTGGCAACTTGTCACTACTTCAAGAATTCTATCTTGGCAAAAACAACTTGAAAGGTACCATTCACTCCTCCCCCGTTTTGTAATATTCCAGTGTTGGAGACATTTTACGTACAAGAAAAAGTAAGCATTTAAGGCGTTAACAAGAATTTCATTTTCAGAATTTTGACTCAGCATTTTATTTTATTTTTCCTCTGTGGTTTCTACTGCAGGAGAATTACCAAGGACAGTCTTTAACATTTCTTCATTAGTGCACTTTGATATCTCATACAATGGAATTGCTGGTAGCCTACCAGCTGATTTTTGCTACTTACTTCCGATGCTTGAAGCCATTAACGTTGGCGTGAATCAATTCACCGGAGAAATTCCCTCAAGTCTGCCACGTTGTGAATCACTTCAATCCATCTGTTTAACAACCAATAAATTCACAGGAATCATACCGAAAGACATTGGGAATCTGTCAATGCTTCATACAGTATATCTTGGTAGCAACCAACTCAGTGGAACAATCCCAAACTCAATCTCCAATTCTTCCAAAATTACTTATCTAGATTTGGGTGGCAACATGCTAACTGGCAACACTACAAGAAAACCAGCTTATGCCTACGGTACAGTACCGTAGGTATAGGTGCCATGTCCCGTAGGCATAGCCTATCCCTACGGTACTATACCGTAGCCAGAAGTGGCGATACCCTAGATCTATGCCTACGGGGGTTGAAGGTTATGCCTACGGTTATACCGTAGCCCACTTATTCCCAGCTATGCCTACGGTACTACCGTAGGCATAGCTGTATTCTTATTTTTATTCCCAACCTATGCCTACGGTACTACCGTAGGCATAGCTCCTTATTTGTCAAAAAAAATATTTCGAAAATCATTTTCATGCTACCACTGTACCCTGCCAAGCACCAGCTTCAGTATTAAGAGATCTAACCATAGTGGTACATTATCTTTAAAGCACTTAAATGCAAACACACAGAATCCAACTCAAAAGATATAGAAACAAAAGAAAGTAATCCTCAAATTATCACAACAGTTGAAGTACTGCAAACAATAAACACAAGAAAGTTGATGCTAATGGCAATTGTAAACTACACCACCTACCAACATTAATAATCACAAGAACCCAAACCAATTTTGTATGAGGTTAACATAAACTAAGAAGCCTTTGCTTCAATGTGTTATTCTAAGAATTGAATTTATTTTACATACGTACATCAGAAATTTTTGCTCCCCCTGTGAATATAACATACAAGGTATTTTTGAATGCTCCCTTAGAGTCATCCATGGCATGCTTTTTGCTCCAAAGTTCTATCATGCATTTAATTCAATGAAAGTGCAGAACGGTTCAAAATAATGCCACCAGCAATTCTGGCCTCGGAGCTTAAAGACTGAAGGTGGAACAGGACACCAGCAACCTGAAGTTGGCTTCTCGTTTGTTGAACGTTGAACCAATGGTCCCTACAGTGACTCCTGCTCTAGAGTTATATTGCGCATATGAAATTTGAAAATACAACAATGTGGTACATATGCAAATTGAGACATCAGCTCACAAACTGAATTCACTAAAAAAAATCATGCCATAGAAATATTAAGGGAGAAAAGAGCAAGGCAATACGATATGATTTACCACTAACGTCACTGCATGCTACGCAAAGGACCTCGACTAGCACAAACACAATCATCTAGTTCAGTTACCTAAGAATGTGGGAGTCATCTTTACTGCAATTATATGCTCCTGCACACACTCTAAATGGAGAGAATTTTATTAGTGACTTTAATACTGGACTTGGCGTTAGCTTCATTTTAGTTTATGACATTGATCAGAGGAAGCACCTAGGCAAAACTGCAAATTGCTTTTAAAAAAATTTGCCTCAAAATTTTGTATCCCATCTTTGCAAACTTGACACTTCGAGCAAAACTTTTCCCATGGATATCAAACTACATCAGCTTTCAAAATTTGCAGTTTTGCCTAGGTGCTTTCAACTCAAATAGATAATTCACTAAAGCAATTTGCAACTCAAACTACATCTTTGCAAGATTGCTTGACAGCCTTTGGCCTGATATTGACTACATCACATATCACTACAACGCATTAACTAGCCACCCAAAATCCAAAACAGGAAGAGGAAGTACAATACACACTAGTGAGGCGCATATAAGTACTCCAACAAGCGTCCTCTAAGAAAGATAGCCAATTAAACTTAGTAAATAATAAATTATCTCTCAGATTTGAGAAGTAAAAAGAACAGGTCAATAGTCACAGCTTAGTAAACTATCTGGTCAACAGTAACCTGAATAAATGAGCCCTTGATACTGCAACTAAAAAATATTCAAATATCCAATTGATGCTATAAAAAACCCATCAAAGAATTAAAGCGTCTAACAGAGATAGAGATTTAAATTTTAACATGCAATTTACTGTTTTAAAGCAATAAAAAGCATGTGATCAATAGAATGATAATATTTTTTTCTTCCTGACATCATATAGAAATTATTAGATACAAGAGGTCATGCATAGTTGTCCTTGTAATTTGCCAAAACATTGAGTTCAATTACCATATCCAACAAACGAGAACTGTTGGAAGATAAGGGTACCAATTTATAACATAGTTCAATTACCATTTCCAACCAACAAGAACGCTGGAAGATAGGGATACCTAATTGGTAAAATAAGATTATATATATATGAATAAAATCATAAACCAAAGGCAGTGTGGAGAAAACTACCCCCTGAGCATTTTGTAGTGCTTTTAGATAGTAAGGATGATACTGATTAAATGGCAGAAGAAACGGAAATCTCCCATGAGCACTGTCCTGTTCAGCCAGCACTGCCTCAAACTGCTTCCCATTCTTCAATATGAACTCAACTATTTTATCAATCAATCTCTTTAAATCGGATGGAGGCTCCAAAACCAGAGGTTCAATCTCAGAGGTAGCCGGAAGAGAAGAAACCTGTAACTTATTTGAAGCAGCAGAAAGCAAATTGGAAGATTCGCCTTCTTTCTTCACCCTCATAACCTTACCCACGTCCTCCACAACACGGACACAGCTCACCATGACCCCCAAACAGAACAAACAACAAACACCCACCACCGGTTACCCACAGCCCCTTCCCCTCCCCCCTCCCAAAACACGGACACCGCTAACCAGTCACGGTTTGTTCACGCACGACCGCAGCTACCCATACAGACCGCGCAGTGCAACAAACGTCCCACAAGAGAGAAGAAGATCGGCATGGTGTGAGTGATTGACAAAAAGAAGCAAGAAGAACGTCATACCTAGAAGTCAGATCTTCACTGAAGTTCTTGTTGCGACCCAAAATGTCATTTGAGATAGGTTTTGTGCAATTCCAATTGCCAAAATTATGCCTGCGAATTTCTCCCGCCTGATCTTCAATTCCTATCCCCACGGTAATCAGCCGTGGGGTTTGCGTTTGAGAGATTGTTGATCGACTGATCGCCAAAACTCTCAAAGCTCTTTCTGATTTTCGACCCAATTCCCACGGCCGGCACAGATGCAATTGGGTTCCAATTTCGAGAAAAAGAACTGGCCACGGTTCAACCTGAACCGTCGGTCCAAGGAGACTTGTATCTACGGCTCCGTGTGAGCCGTAGGCAATTTCGTCACTATAGGCTAGTTTTCTTGTAGTGCAATGTACCCACGTTTTTAGGCGAACTTACACTCCTCCAAAGTCTCGAACTTGGACAAAACCTTTTGACAAATGAACCGTCCCTGGGACTAAGTTTTCTTACTTCACTAACAAATTGTAGGTCCCTGAGACAATTCAAAATAAATTCAAATAGACTGCATGGTGTTATTCCAAATTCCATCGGGAATCTGTCCGCTTCTCTGCAATTCCTTGACGCTACTGGCTGCCATATTAACGGCGTGATTCCAAGTGAAATTGGTAATCTGAGTAACTTGGTGGCTTTGGGTCTCGGAGATAATGATTTGACAGGATCAATCCCTGAAACAATAGGAAATCTGCAGAAAATCCAACAGCTGCAAGTATATGACACTGAGATACAGGGGTTGATACCCGACAATATCTGCAAGTTAGCAAACTTGGGCGAGTTGAATTTGATGAATTCCAAGCTTTATGGGTCGATACCAAGCTGCTTGGGGAACCTTACTTCATTGCGAACACTTCAGTTAGGCTCCAACGCACTCACGTCTCATATGCCATCAACTTTGGGAAGGCTGAAAGATATCCTCCTCCTCGATTTATCCTCCAATTTTCTAATTGGTCCTCTGCCTCAAGAAATTGGCAGCATGAAGTCCATTGTACAATTGCAATTATCAGGGAATCAGTTCTCAGGTTATATACCAACTTCTATTGGAGAGCTACAAAATTTGGTTAACCTCTCCTTGTCAAGAAACAGATTACAAGGCCCTATACCTGAATCATTTGCTGATATGGTAAGCTTGGAGTCCTTGGACCTATCCCTAAACAATCTTTCTGGGACGATCCCTAAGTCATTGGAGAAACTTCTGCATTTAGGCTATCTAAACGTTTCTTTCAATGAATTAAGTGGTGAAATTCCAAATGGAGGAACCTTTAACAACTTTACAGCTGGATCATTCATTGGAAACGAGGAAATATGTGGAGCACCTAAGTTCCATATCAAGGAAAGTACGGCCCCAAATAAACATACAAGATTCAGCAAGACCAAAATTTTTCTTGGTTTATATCTTGCCTTCGATCGCGTTGATAATTATTGCAGCTGCTATTGCAATTTGGTTGCTTAGACGACGAGCCAGCAATACACATCTTCTGGTTCAGGAAAATTCACTGCTTTATCCTTTCAATAAAAGGATTTCCTACTATGAGATTCTTCAGGCAACAAACAACTTTAGCGAGGACAATTTAATTGGGAGGGGAAGCATTGGCCTGGTGTACAAGGGGATATTCAACAATGGGATGGTTGCTGCCGTAAAGGTTTTCAATCTACAACTCCAAGCAGCGTTCAAGAGTTTTGAGGCGGAGTGTGAAGCAATGCGCAACATTCGCCACCGGAACCTTGTTAAGGTAATTAGCAGTTGTTCCAACCCTGATTTCAGAGCCCTGGTGTTAGAATATATGCCTAATGGGAATCTCGAGAATTGGCTCTACACTCAAGACTGTTTCCTAGATATTGACCAAAGAATAGGCATCATGATAGATGTTGCAGCTGCACTAGAATATTTGCATGATGGTTATTCATCCCCTGTGGTGCACTGTGATTTGAAGCCAAGCAATATCCTTTTGGATGAAGACATGGTCGCCCGTGTAAGTGACTTTGGCATAGCAAAGCTCTTAACTGAAGACAGGCCAATGACACAAACCAAGACCCTCGGTACCATTGGGTATATGGCACCAGGTACGCATTGTCTAATGATATTTCTACAGCAACTCGTGAAATACATGCTCAGTTCCAGTATGTCAATAACATCATGTGAAAAACAAAAACAAAAAAAAAAAATGCTGCAATTTGTTGTCATGGTTAAAGGGTAGAGAATAAAATCTATATTGCACCATATTTCTAGTCCCTGAAGTTAACTAAAGTATGAACATTACATATACTAGCTAAGGGACCCGTGCAATGCACGGGACATTCTCTAATTTCTCATAATGTTGTTAAAAATTAATTTCTCGTGAGTAAGTTTACAACTGTTAATTTTGCTAATTTTTTCAAAATTTTGTTTAAAATGCGCATTATAGGTTGCCTCTTAATACAACTTTTGGAAAAAGTAGAATGCATCATTTAGTATGAGTAGTTTTTACTCACATATGAGATGTGAACATTAATATAAAAAATGATGCCTTTTCACAGGATAAACTCTAGACGTTTCATCACAACATATGACGACAATCTTGTATTACTATCGAACTGTTAATTTTAAAATTTTAGCTTAATATTTGGAGCATCATATATTTAGTCGCTAGCTATTACCAATCTTATATCCACAACTAATATGAGGGAAAAAAACTCACCAAGTTTTGATGATGCTTTAGTTATTTGCATCATATAAACATTCTTTCTTCGTGGCCAGGAAACTCTTTGTGTGTGTTGTTTGTCCGGTGCATAATGAAAAGGAAAAGTAGCATTCAAAATATGTCTGTACAAAAATTACTAAAGTTTTGCTAAAATGATTTGACGAAATTGCCATTGAAATTTATTTAGATTACTATATTTTGGGGCTACAAATGGGTTAACCTCGAAGACAATATCTTGACTAATTACTGAAACTTTAAAGAATCAAAATATGGAACCAAAATCATAGTTAGAAGATAAAAGTCGTTTGGGAGAAACTTTTTGCAGTTTAGTCTTGGATAGAACTTATGTACCTTCAAGTTGCTGATCAAACCAACCCAAAATCACTGCGTTATTTTTTTTCTTCAGGTCCATCGCTTATCCGCTACAGATTCTCAGCACAATTTGCCAACAATATCACACTAATACTACCTCCAAATACCTTAACATTATTATTGCCACTACCACTACAGTTACTTCTGCCTATCATTGTATTGCCATCATACCATAGTGAGCCTATGACACACCTCACTTGTTGCTAGTAATGTGTAAAAATGAAAAAAGAATATGCATAGCGAAGACAATTTCTAATGAGCGACAAAAATCTTGTTTAAGTACATATACGTTATAACTTATATGTTGTATATAATCACACGCATTCTCTTTAGCAATTACAATAAGTCAATTGCATGGTACCATGAAAAATCTCTTGTTATTTTGTCATAATTGTTTCACAAGTAAAGCAATGGCAATTACCTAACGGTACGCAAACTGAAAGGAAAGTACATATTCATTTTTGGAAATGAAGTGGAAAAAGAATATTAGCTTTCAGAAAATGCGTAGCTACTTTTTTATGTAAAAGTGCAATGTAACTTAAGCTTCAGGCACGAATTCAAAGTTCCCTTTTCATTAAGCATGTGAAATTCTGCATGTAATCATTTTGACCTATATATATATTTAGTTGTATAATTATGTTGACCTTGTGACAAGATCTCATAGAACTTACTTCTTTAGGAAAAATCTCTTTACAAAAACTTTTACCTCTTTTATTATACAAAGAGTTGCATTGTTGGGGGGGGGAGACGAGAGATGGTAGATGTACAAGTAAATTGATAAAAAGTGGAAAGAACCTTGGCATGAAATTTCCAAAGACCCTCGTTATAGATCTGACATGACAGAATATTCTGAATCGAAACTAATGAGCTATTGGCTCTTAATTAGTTGTTTTTATTTTTATGACCGAACTCTAAATGAAGATGTGATCACGATATTCAATTGAGAGCTTTGTCTTGTTAATCATGGACATCGAGTTACATTTGATGCTTCGTCTATAAACTCAATTCAGTTTCATCTAAACAATGAAGGTTCATAGTCAAAATGAACCGAAAGACCCTCATATTGGAAGTTGAAGCTTATTTGACAGATAAAAAATCCTCCAAAAGATGTACATGATGCAAATAGGACTAAGAGTGTCTTCTCCAAGTAAGTTTCAAGCTAATGGTCGCATTTAATACCTAATGCACCTGTATGAACCTCAACTCCTCGTCAAGCCCATAAAATATTTTACAAATAAACAAAATGGAGGTAAAAACACATAAAAAGCTTCGTTATCAAATATACCAACTATATACTAATATTTGACGCGTAATCTAACTATGACTTCTAAACATAAAGAAAAGGCAACGCTTACACTACTTTTAGTATTTAACTTTAATCTTCTTATATCCACAACTTCAGATGTACCCAAAAATAATATTTTCCAAGTTTTTGGTAGAAGTGGTTGGTCAAAAAGAAGTTTCATTAAAAAATTTCTATTACCAATTAGTTGTATTCTACATACGAGACTTTATCATGAATTGAAAAGCATTGTGAACTTTTTACCTAAAGTTAAAAGGTTCAAAGTAACTAACATAAACTTGTTAAACTGAACTATGACTTTAGATTGAAAAAAAAAAATTGTGACAAAGAGTGTCTTATCTCCATTGTTATTTTAAAAAAAATACTAGATTTAAAGACGTATAACTCATAATCTTGACAAATAGTGTCTTATCCAAATGGGTATCTCAAAATCTGGCTTGTTCTCGAGCTTTATGAGCATTTAACGCTTACTGATACATGAAAATAATTAAAAAAGAAAAAAGCATATAAGAAAGTTTCATCATCAAAATTCACTTACTAAATACCCTTATTTAGATACATAATTGAAACCACCACTTTACACACATGCCAAAAAAAAAAAAAAAATTTGAAATGGCGACACTATCACTACCCATTATTTTGTCGCTAAAAGTATCTATAGCGATCAAATTTAGCAATTCACTCTTTCTGAAAGTTTGCAAATAAATAGTAGAATTGTGTCTTCCCCGAAAATTTATCTCTAGCTCATCCATGGTCAAGTTTCAAGAGCATTTCACGCTAGTGATGGATGAAAGTTTAAGACGCTATAAAACAAATTAAAAGGCAGTAAAAAAGTCAAAAGAAACTTAAACTATGACAAAAAAAAAAAAAAAAAAAAACACTGTATAGTGGAATTAGATTCACAATTGCACTTCAGAGCGCTTATTTCAAGTTTTCAACCAATATAACAATGACATTCATATAACGAAAATTTACCCTACGTAATAAGGCAAAAATAAATAAAGTAATGAAAAAGGTACACTAGGTGTCACAATGATTTTTCTCCAGCGATTGTACTATAGTTAGCATACTTGCAATTTCGAAAAGCCAAAGTATCATCTGTCAAAGAAAGAAAAAGATGATTAAGTTGACAAAATTAAGCCAATGGATTACATAGTTAAAGATACCCATAATCGGGAGACCACTTATCACATTATTGTAACTAATTTCAATTCCTATCCGTCTGAATTAAACCTGTAATCAGAAGAAAAAGAGAATTGGCGAACAAGAAGAGAAGAAACCTGTGCGCTTGCGTCCGAGACTGAAGAGTTAGTGACCAAGTCTAGAAGCTGTGTTTGTTATTGTAATTGAATATATAGGACACTAAATGATAGAAATTAGTTTCAAAATATATGCTACTTGTTAAATGAAGAGTCCAATCCGGTTGGGACGAAAGATTTTGCTGATTTGGCACAAGTGGAGGACTCTGATGTATCACAAAAATTAGAGTTCAAAAAATCCTGGGAAGAGTCTTGGAATAAGAGCAGTGTCTCACAGTGAAAGTTGGATCCTATTTGGCATGTAGAGAGGAGCTCTAGAAATCTGATGTGGCGTAAAAAATATATGCTCCTGAATTCTAATTCTAAGCGAAGGCTTTTTCAGTTTTTTGCCGTGCACACGCTGCGATACTGTCACTATTTACGTGATATTTACTAATCACGTGTGCCGCAAATGCGTAAATATTTGTGTAACACAAAAAAAAGTGTAGCACTCATTCCCTCTCGGTCCCATGTTCATGGTAAACTCATAATTCATTGCATATTTTCTTATTATTTTTATAATTCAGATTAACATATATTTTCTAGAATTGCATATGCATCATGTGTGCTGGTTATGTGATATGTTTTAAAAAAAAACTTTTAGATTTCAATCATAAGTGAACCAAAATATCAATATCTGTGATCATGTGATAGTATATGTTATAAACATTAACCAAAATATCAATAATATTTATAACATTGAAGATTAATTTTTAATAGTAATAATGAAAACGAACTTATTCAAACTATCGTATAACTTCGAATCTATTTCGTTTTTTGTCATAACCGTATAACTACATTTCTCTCAATGTACACCCCTTCTCTCATTTATGACAAACAAAATCACAATTATATGGATAATATACTTTACGATAATAAATAAAGAAAGATAAATAAACAGATATGTGATTTAAGAATCCGACAATGTAACAATTTGATCAATTTTTAAATTAAAAAAAGAATCCCTAAATTTCATTGTTCTGTTGCCCATCTTCCCACCATCTTCATCCTCACACCCATTACACACGCGTCAGATTCAAATACATAGGCACCAAGTTCTACCAGACTACCACCATATGCGATTAACCCTAAACAATTGTTATGAAGGCATTTAGTTCCTTTCTTTCTCCTGTCGCTGCAAGACTTCTCAATTAAGGTGCCTCCATGGCCCGGGAAAGTCTGGGCAGAGTTCACCAGTGTCATACCTTTCACAGCCATCAATGCAGGTCGCCGGACTTCATCTTCTGGGCGGAGACGGCGGCGGTTCCGAGAAGATCGGCGCCGACGGTGGCGCCGCTGGCGCAGACGGTGACGTATGGGTCGTTGATGATGATCTTGCGGTGGCGCCGGGCCCGGGAGTCCCCGCCTCCGGCACAAGGCTGTCGGCAGGCAGCGAAGAAGTGGCGGAGGCGCTCCTAGATCAGGTCGCATCGAGCGGTGAGCATAGGCATGGAAATGTAGAAGAAAATGGGTAGTTACGTAGAGTGCAAAGAGTGGATGCTTGTAACAGTAGTATTTTACAATTTTATTCTCGTAATGGACGCGTGTCAACTCTAGAATCACTCTTGGTATAACATTAAAAGGGCATTACACCAAAAAATGACTTCTTATTATAAGTAGTATAGATAGATAGATAATAATAATAATAATAACATATATAGATATAGATGAACCCAGTAAAAATTCAAAAAATCTTAAATGGACTTGCTTGTACATGCTAAGGTGATGTGTACTGATGTTCAACACTAAAGCATGAATCATTCTTCTCTAGTTGATTCAGCAATATTGAATGTGTACCATTATTGCAGAATACGGGACGGCAGGCATAGTGACCCCTATGGGGGATGTTTACAGCTACGGGATTCTGTTGATGGAAACATTCACAAGAAAGAAACCCACGGATGATCTGTTTGTGGGAGAACTCACCATGAAAAAATGGGTATCCGAGTCCTTCTCTCAAACAATACTCAGCATTGTGGATGCCAATTTGCTGGCACGAGAAGGGGAAGATTTTAGTGAGAAAGGAAGTTGCCTGTCAATGATCATGGAAGTAGCACTGAACTGCACAGAAGATTCACCGGACGAGAGGATTAACATGAGAGACGTCGTAGGTAGGCTTACGAAGATCAGACAGCGCTTTAAGGGATTGTGATGGGAAGATTGAACTTAGGCTTTAATGTTGTCTCAAACTGCTTCATCTGTCTAGTATTCTAAAACATATTGACGTGGCATGGGTGAATGTCTCATAATAATCATGATAAGTGACTACAAATAAGCTGCTTATGCACAGTTACTATTAGTCCGAAAGTTTTTTCTTGTAGCTTAGCCAGATACTTCAATTATTGTGCAGGTAAGGTGCTGATGGCTGGGCAGGAAAACGTAAACATAGCCTATCAAAATTTAGTATTGATTTTGGAATGGTCAAATATAATTAAATTGAACTGAATTAGATTGTTAGGTGTCTGGTAAATATTAAAAACTGATTAACTTGGCTTTTAGAAACTAAAAATTTATTAAATCTTAATCCAAGAAAATAAAGATTATGAATTAATTACTTTGTCATAGTCATGTTTGACCAAGTAAAGTAACATACTATCCCATTAATTGCATAGTCTTTCAACACGTTTTAGTCAAGCTCTAAGTTTTTGTCGGGTATCGCTTTTAGTACTTTTTCTCTATACATCATTCACATATTAAAGCCGATTTTACTAAAAAAAATATTAAAGCTGATTTTGAAAGTTGATTGGAATTTAATTTAAAATTTGCTTTTGAGAATCAACACTAAACAGACTCACATACCTTGAAGAACTTAAACATGCATATATTGACTGTTTGGAAATACATTAATAGTAAGAATAAGTCCTTTGATTTTTTAGACGGCCTGACGTATGTCATTGTAGTATGACAGAGTAAGATTAACCACATCTGGCACCCTATTGTGACGACAAGATCATGTTATATAATATCAATGAACCCGTTGCATTCAAGGAGTAATAACAGTCAATCCCAGTGACCTTTAAAAAAAATTTGTGAAAAATTATCATAAACATATACCATCGAAAAATAAATGTGACTAACATCCCTAGCCTTTGGGATTACATAGTCATACAATGCTTATAATGGATGACAACATCATCCGGTAGGTAGCACCAAAAGGAAAGAGAAATAAACCACAAAATTAAAGAAATAACAACTATGTTCCTTTTTTTTTATGGGGTGACTAACTAGCTAAAATAAATAGGCATAAACAAGATAAATCCTAACTAAATCAGATAACTAGAAACTAAAAAGCGAAAAACAAAATCAAACCAACTAAAGCAATAAAGATAAGAACAAAAACTATGATAAGAACAACAAAACACAACACAGCCACCTAAAATAGGATAAAGATTAAATTAAACTAGATAAAGCAAAAAGCACAATCAATCACCCACCACCAGCCGTGCAGCCAGCAATCCGAATTCCACATGCCTCGATTCCGTGCATCCACGCCGCCGCCGAAAAGCCCACCGTCTCCGACCAACCGTCGGTAAGCAGCTCAACAAAAGCCACCCAAGCCGCGCACCTGCAGAAGCCCAATCGGAATCAGCAAACCGGAGCCTCAACAGAAGCCCCTCACAACCATCACACTACCAGACAAAGACCCAATACCTCAAACGACCACGAACAACCACCGACTGAACCACTGCAGCGCTAAATCAAACTAACCTATATTCGGCAAAAACAAAGCAACAATAGGCAACTGCACACCACATGACCTTTCTAGATCAAGGGGGAAAAGGAAGCTACTAGGGGGGAGAGGGGGAAAGTAAGCCCTAGTAGGAAAGGACCTTGACTGAGACACACCACACTCTCTCAACCCAAGGTCGCACTGTACCCACAGCCCCGCCGGCGAAACACCCTTACCCAACAACCACCAAATAACAAACATGGATCCATGGATTCACCAAGGACCCCACCAGCTTACCCCTTAACCTAACACGATCCAAAGAACCGGCACCGGAAACCATGGAGAGCACATCAGACTGGAGGCGAACCGATGACCGACGCACTTACTAAGGCCGTCCAGCTCTCTGAAACAACCTAAAACCCGAACCAAAAAAACCCTAACAACCAGGGATCTTGCCTAAGCTACCACGTGATCACCCACTGGGAAAGCCTGCGGCGGTGACAGAGACGAAATTTAAACAGAGAGAGGGTGTACCTGGGAATCGCAAAAGTCACCGAGAGAGAGAGAGAGGAAAAAGATCTTGATCCCTTACTTTTTAAATCATATGACACACCAAAATCTTAAAGATTCGTATTTTTTTTTACTTTTTAAATCATACGACACACCAAGATCTTGATCACTATATTTTACAGATGCCAGTACAGTGCTTTATAACCTTCTTCCGCCACTATCTGCCTTCTGCCTTTGGTATTGCCGCAACACCAATATGTGCCATTGTCACCTCATATCCAACGCAAATTCATTCTAAGTCAAAACCTAATTAAATCTTGTGCGTATGTGTGCATGCAAAGCCAACTCTCTCCCTCCCTCTCTCCCCACCCCCTTCCCCCTCACCACGCATTTCTTACACTCTTCTGCAAACCTCCACGGCACCACCCACTACTAGTACTGGCATTGTCACATGTCTCACCCTCCCATCTCCAGTTCACTTCCTTTCCACATTCTCGCACCCTCAGAACCCATCGCAGGCACCAGAAGCGTGTGTGAACTTGGTTGTAATTCAATCAGAGAGTATGTGTGGGTGCATGGGCCTAGTTCAATCAGAGTGAGTGAGTGTGTGTGTGTGTGTGTGTGTGTGGGGGCGGGGGGGGCAAGTGTGCACAGATTGGTGGTGGCAGTGTCATGGTTGTGCTTGGTTGTTGGTGGTGGTGTTGTGGTTGTGCTTGGTGGTTGGTAGTGGCGTCGTGGTAGTTGTTGGTGCTGGTGTTTGACTTTAAGGGAGAAGACCAAGACATGGGTGGGGGTGTTTTGTTAGAATGGAATCAAAAAAAGATAAAAAAAAAAAAAGGAGATGGTGGGTAGCACATGAAAGACAAATTCAATACATACAAAAAGGCAGAGTCGTCTTTTTATCAAAAACGTTAATGCCATCTATATTTTGTCCAGTCAAAAGACATATCTGATATTTCCCATAATAAATAGACAATAACATAGTTATCACATAATCTTAAGAAATTCAATGAAATTATCCCTTATGAGAAAGTACCATATGCAGTAGGACTTGGGTGGGAGTTTGTGGAAAGCGAGTGCCATTTGCAAATATGTACACATGTTTTGTAATTTTGCAATAGTATTAGTATCCATTGAAAACTTTAAGTTGCGACATTGGAATATCATAGGAAGACAGAAGAGTTAGTGATTAGCTAGGTGATCCAAAAGCACTACAAGAAACTAGGCTTTTAGCGACGGACGACCCGTCGCTAAAAGCCATAAATCCGTGGCTAAAGACTTTTAGCGACTTCATATAGGCTATATCGAGTTTCAAGACATCTTGTACATTCTTGTGTCAAAATAGCGTCTGAATTTGTGAACATATTTGTTAATTTACATTTAGTGAGCCGAGCTCAAAACATGTACAAACTAAGATGGCTTGATCATGACTTAAATTCTTGTACATGTTACAACCACCACCACAAACGTACCTGCCATTATCTCTCCCTGTTATAGTGTATGATAAATGAATATTGTATTCATCATTAATCAGATTGTTGTACATGTATTCATTTTATATATTGCCTAGCTACATTTGAATTATATATAAAAGATAAAAGGATAACTACACATTTGAAATGTCAGGTGGTTGAGAGTGTGAGTGACCCCACGAGAGTGTGAAGAGGAACCATTATGGTGTTTCAGAGGGGATGGAGATGAGTAAGGATGGGGCTATGAATTGACGACAATATTGGCTTGCGGAAGAAAGCTTTCACGATTCTGTTGACGATCCAGGTGAGATTTGTGAGTGAGAAGCATGGAATATAGAGAATCCAGATATATACACTCAGACCAAGTGGTAATGGAAGTAACAAACGACTGATATTCTGAGCCAAGGCCAATCAATATGGCATTAATAAGATCATCATCTGACATGGGCTGACTAATAGCAGCCAAAGTATCACGGATGCGCTTTCGTTTCTGAAAGTACTCGTGCATGGACATATCACCTTTGTTTAGCTGGTGTAGATCAGAACGAAGATTGAAAATCTTTGCCTTGGACTATGACGCAAACATGCGATCAAGAGACAGCCATATGGCAAAGGAGGTGTGAAGACCAAGTACTTGAGCCAGAATGGGCTCTGTGAGAGATGACAATAGCCAGCTTAGTAAAAGTTGGTCCTAATTATGCCATAAAACATAAATTCTTGATGAGCTTCATTTGACAGAGTGGGATGGAGTATAAAAGGTTTAGAGGGTGGAGAATGAATAGTAGTTTCAGAGGGTGGAATGTATTTCGGTGGTGGAACAGTAGTGCCATCAACAAAACTCAACATATCATAATCACGCAAAAGAGGAAGAAATTGACTCTTCCACAAGAGGTAGTTTTCAGTGTTGAGTTGCATTGACGAACGATTTTCTTTTAAAAAAAGACATTTTTGCCCTTCTTCTACCTGTTCTTCATTCACTTCCCCTTCCCATTCTCTGCATTTCCCCTTCCCCGTAGTTGTGCTTGTGATTGTGATTGGAGGCGGTTGGGCGTCTGGTGACGGGGCTTGGGAGTCGTGGTGGCCGGCGGTGGTGATTGGGTTTGATGATCGATTGGGGTTTTGAAGATAGGATTCAACTAAAGGTATGGTTTTGGGTGGTCGATTGGTGGCCCACGACGTGTCACATGAGTGGTGGTTGTGTGGCCATGCTGATGGAGTTAGAGGCGGAGCGGATGGATCAACGGTGGTGATTGGGTTTACTGATCGATTTGGGGTTTAGGATTAAGTATGGTTTTGGATAGCCGATTGGTGGCCCACGGCGTGCGGCAAAATTGGTGGTTGTGCAGCGGCGTGCATGGATGCCTGATGGAGGGACTGCTCCAACGTCGACCGTGGGTGGGCAATCGATTGGTGGCCGTAGCATGGTTGGTTGATTGGTGGCAAGTAGGAGTTTGTGGCGGACATATGGAGACTCGGGTGTGTAGTGGTGGATATGGTGACCGGAGCTCTGGCGTGGAGGGAGTCTGACATTGACGGACTGTTAGGAGGTGCCGGAGAATTGGATAGGTGCCGAATGTTGGACTGTTAGGAGGTTCCAGAGATTTGGGTAGGTGCCAGAATTCAATTTGAAGAATGGCATTTAGCTAAAATAGGGTAAGGAGATAAGGGTATTTTGGTCAGTTCATGCAGTTCATAACAGATCCATCTAATGTGTCCAATTTCCATAAATGTGTGTGTGGGGGTGGGGGTGGGGGTTAGTAGTTAAATTTGAAGTAGATGTAGGCAAATCGCATAGCGTGTATAGTACAAGAGATCATTAGCTAATTACCCATTTATTTTATAAGTAACTCTGATAGAACTCCTTACCATATATCAAATTAGACATCTACTACAGTCCTCTACAATGAAATTTAAAGTTTATAAAGAAAGCACAAAAAAGGCACAAACAATATTTTTAGTAAATTATTGTCTAGACTAAATAAACCTACTAAAAAACATGCCATGTTTTACAACAAAAATGGAAGTAAGTGGAGCTATTTTACTTCCTTTCAGACAACTAACCTTTAAAAATGTAGAAATAACCCTGAAAAGAGAAACTATAATGTTATAGTGGCAATATATGTATTCTAATTACTTTACGTCATTGTGATGTTCGGCGTTTTTTTGACCATTTATTTAATTTTGAATATTTTTTAAGACAATTAATTTGAAAATACATGTGCCTTGTACAGTTAATTATTGTCTGATTTATCATAAAAATGTAATATCATTCTACAATTTTTTTTTAATGTTTGAGGCTAAACAATTATATAATGGTGAATATTCGTATAGTTGTCTAGACTGTGATAGAAGAGGATGTATTTGCATAAGGTTACAAAATTCTTATATTTCATCTTTGATTTGTAGATTGTTTATTAAGTTCTAAGCTTATACTATATTCAGGTGATTATAAAAGTTTGTGAAGTTAGAATATCACATATTTAACATTATTTTTTGTAGATTACCCTATATATACACATGAATTAAAACATAATGAATTAAAAATCACTCGCAGTCATTTGTATTGGAAAAGAAAAATCTTAAAAAAGGTCCACGAACTATACAATTAGTAATTTACTGTGTAGACATAAATATACAACTAAAAATAGACATTGGAACTAAAATGGAAGCACGTGGAGTAATTTTAATTCATTTCAGATAATGAATTATTTTTTACCTACCGCCCATGAAAAATCCCTACAACCCTCTATACAAAACAGTTAATGATCGATAAATATGCCTAGTATCATTTTTGTTGACACCATAACTGGCAATTTCTAAAAGTACATTTTTAAAGTCACTAAAAGTATACAACGACCATTGAGTTTCACTATATAGGAAGTTGTAGGCATCTTCCTATGACCTGGGTCGCGGTCAATTTCTAAGATAACCATCATTTTAAAAGATAGAATTAACCCTATAAAAGAAATAGCATAGCATTACGGTGACAATCTCTATGTTTAATTGTTTCACTTAAAGATCATGCTCAACAAATTTTAAAGGTGCCGTTTTGATATGTTTTTCAAGATTTTGTAAAGTAATCAATTTAAAAATGCGTTATATTTGATTCTTTGTTTTTGGCATTCAAAGAGTATATGATTTCTACTTTAGACTTTGGGTTATTATATTAAAATTAATTTGTAAAGTAAACTGCTATTTTGGCATTTCAAAAATATCTAAAAATGAAGTCATATTCATTTTGTATATTAATTATATGAAAAGATATTAAGTATTAATCTTTATTTTTGACACATGGTCTTCGTACTTTATATTTGTGAGATTCTATTTTGTTATTTTAAAGTGCACTTAAGATATTAACAGTCAAAATTAAGGCCTAATATGTAAGTATATTCATTAAGTAGTGTTTTAAAAACTTTAGAGTTAGTTTCCTAGTTTTAAAAGGTTTTACGAAGATTGGGCCAATAATATCCATAGTTTTGTTTAACAATAAATTATAATACATAGTTAATAAGTTCGGGTGAAAAAATAAAATAACTAAAACAAATAGGATGACGTGTCGTATACGTAAGAGCAGTAAAAAGAAAAAAAAACACTAAAAAAGTCAATGTATTTGAAAGCTCAATGTTATGTAATTAAAATTTTAGAATTGTTTTTCTAGTTTAAAAGGTTCACAACAATTGGAGCAATAATGTTCACAAATATTTTAATAATGAATTTTAGTAAAGAGTTATAAGCTGTGTAAAAAAAAGAAAAGGACATTAAAATAAATAGGATGATATGACGCATAATTAGTAAGAGGGGTATGAAACAAGAAGAACACTTAGAAAAGGTTATTTGTTTTAAATTTCAATGTGATATAATTAGAATTAATTGATGAAGTAAAATCTCATATTGGCTTTTTTAAAATTATTTACAACAATTAACTCATTCTCTTTGCATGTTTCTACTGTATAAAGAAAAGAAAGCTTTTAATTTGTGACCTACAGTTTTTTTTTCCATAAGTGACTTATGTTTTCTTTATGTTTGAGTGTTTATGTTGTTATTTAAAGTGTTTTTGATGTGCTAATAGTCAAAATCAAGTTCCAATATGTTGATACATTGACTATGTAGACTTTTAGAAGGTGTAGAATTGATTTTTTACTCGTATAAGGTCAACTAAATTATTTATGGTAATAATAATTTATCTGAATTTTTCAATAATAAGTTACAAGAAAGAGTCGTGATGCATGTGTGACTATAATAAGTAGAGGTAGAAGAAGAATGAAACACCAACATAAACATGATGACGTGTAATTTATGTAAGGGGTGCTTCATGGTGGCGACAATCGTGATGCGCCACGACTGCAGTAATTGTGGGCAACAACCATGATAAAATGATTTGGGCAACATCCGTGGTTGTAGTGATTTATGGTCGCAACAGTAGTGGCAGGTTATGGTGGTGGTGGATGTGAGGAGGTGGTGGTAGGTGACGCGGCCGTGGATGGGAGCTAGGATGGAGATGATAGGCAAATCAGCGTTGGGTGGGATTTTAGGTTTGGGGGTATTATGGGTTGTGGGCTTGTTTTTATGTGCGGAGAAGTTGAGGACCTCCACCGGAGAAAAACGTAGCAGCTGGCGCAAGTCGCCCTATGTTCAATGTTTGGGAGCGTTAAATGAGAGAGAAGAAAAAAAGTGTTCTTACGTACTCATTTGGTAATGAAATAAATCTTAGGTAGTCGTTTGGTACATGTTTGGATTTTTTGGTTTGATTTTAGGTGCCTTTTTGCAATATTTCAGGTTTGCCCCTGCTTTTTCTAACGAGTGTTTGCCATCAATAGATGGCGGACTCAGGTGGTATATGAAAATACACTTGGGTGCTGATTTGGTACGACTAAATTGTTGGATACTCGAGCTAAATTTGGTATATACTTTAAAATATAATTTTGGGATTGGCCCTAAAAACTTTTTGGTCGATTATCTACTTTGAGGGAGAAGGCAAGTTTTAACGTCAACGAATGTTTTATGGGTTCTTTTTAATTATTAGTGAAAAACGTCTCAAACTCTTAAATTCCAGAAAGGGTTTTCAATGCCATGTTAAAAAGTCAAGAAGCGTGCTTAAATTGAAAAGAACTGATTTACGGGGAGAGGCTTAATATCATATTAAAAGCAGCACATACACACCTTTCTTTCTTTCTTTTTGTTGAACAAAAGGGGATAGATTTTTTATTTAAGCAACAGTTTGAGTCACACATCGTGGGGTGACCATCCCACTAGCATCATTTAGAGTTGGTTTAACAAAAAGATTGGTGTGCATGGTTCTATAGATAGAATGCACGTCGATGATTACCTGCCTGCTTAGCCATTTGGTCCGCGCAAAAGTTTATTTCTGTATAAGCATGGAAAACATGTACCTGCCAATTACGTCTAAGTATAGCCCTGCAATCAAGAATTAATATGTCAAATAATGGGGTGGCAGAAATATCATGTAATAGATAATGGACCACACTCATGCCGTCGACCTCGAGAAGAATTTTTCGATGATTATTAGTCTAGGCTAGAGATGGCCCATCCTAGATGGCCCACCATTCAGCGATAGGGCTATGATTGATGTGAAGTTTTCTAGGACATCCTATTATCCATTGACTTGAGGAGCCTCGTATGAGGGCAGCCACACCCATTCTTCCATGGCGCTTGTTGACACTTCCATTCGTATTAATTTTCTCCCATCCTTCCGGAGGGGGTGTCCATTTAATGTCATTGATCAAGAAGTGACGAGTAGGAGAGTTCGTGCGGTTAACATAAAACAAAAATTCATTTGTCAAAGCCAGCACTTCCCGAGTAATTTCCTATCGGTTTGGGAAAGGTTGTTGAAGGATTGCAAGTTGATTTCAGTGTTTCCAAACTATGGATATGAGAAAATCGAAGAAAGTGGGCCAATGAATATTTTGAGGGCCAATCGCAGATTGGAGATTGGCGAGGGTTTTACACCACAGGCAGAAAGAGAGGTTCCGACATTTGAAGTGGGGCATTATTAGGTGAGACGTCATTCCAGATATCTTGAATGGTTTGACACCAATGAAGGGCATGGTTCATTATCTCCAGTTTACCGCAGTTATGGGGACAAAGTTTATTTTGGATCCACGGGAGTCTAGAACAGACAGGGATACCATTGTGGCTACATTTCCAAAGGAAGTGTTTAATACGAGGATGAATAGGAAGCTTCCAAATCCAAGCTCAGTCATAAGGATGAGCGTGGCCAGTTTTTAGAGTTGTTTGGTAGGCGGAGGTGACCAAGGACTCATCTTTATCAAAAGTTCATAAAATGGCATCCGGAGGGTCGTGATGAAGAGGGATAAGAATGTCCAAGATCTGGTTTATGATATGAGAGGGCGCAAGTAATTCAAGAATGTGCTTATCCCAGGTCCGGTCCTTGATGACATTCAAAAGTTTTAAGGTTTCAGTGTGGCGAGAAAGAGGGTCTATCAATTGGGATCGGATGGTTCCAGTAGGAAGCCATTTATGATTCCAAAAGGAAATGTCCGTACCATTTCCTACACGCCAATAGATGGTGTCAGCCATACTATCTCTAGCCCGGACAATATGTTTCCCGAAAGTAGAACTTCTCTGCTTTTATTTGGCCGTCTAGATAGAATCTTACGGGGAGTATTTAGCTTTTAGAACTTTTCCCCAAAGAGATTCAGGTTTAATCCACAGGCGCCACACAAGGTTCATAAACATAGCTTGGTTCATTTTACTTGTTTCCCCGCCACCTAGACCTCCCATGTATTTTGGCCTAGTGATTTTTTCCCAACAAATACCGTGCCATTTATGCTCCATATAGGAGTGAACCATAGGAAGTTTTTACTAAAGGTGTCAATGTGGTTTGTTAGAAGCATATACGCTTGCATAGAAAATATGGCAATGGAGTTGAGAACTGCTTTAACCAAGGTATCCCTACCCACTAACGAAAGAGTGTTTGTTTCTAGGTAGCAAGCTTGTTGTGAGTTTTTTCCATGATGCAAGAGAATTGATCTTTGAGAATTCGCCCATGAGTCAGAGGAACCCCCAGGTAAGCATCAAATTTTTCTGTGATAGGCAGCTTGGCCGTGTTCTTAAAGAAAAGACAAATTTTGAAACAAGATTTTGGATGTAGCAACATTTATATGGAGGCCTGCCGTAGAGCTAAAGAAGTGCAGCAAGTTCAATAATTTTGTACCGTTATCGTCAGCGAACATGAGGTGTGAGATGTCGATACCTGATTGCGCCACCTTAATAGGTTGGAGACTTTTATCGCTTCCATTTGCGCTAGTTGAACGGACAGTTCATTTAGGCAAGGGATGAAGAGGTAGGGCAATAGCGGGTCACCCTGACGTAGGCCACATGATGGTCAGAAGAACTCTGAAGGTTTTCCTTTCCAGAGAATAGTATAATGGACTATTGAGACACAATTTATGATCATTGTAATGGTCTGGTGAGGGAGTTCAGTCTTTTTGTAGGGTGTGGAATGGGAAATCCCAGGATAGATGGTCGTACGCCTTTTCGAGGTCCAGTTTAGCCTTAAAAAGTCCACTTTTCCTCTTTTACGGCGGATTGTGTGAAGGATTTCATTTGAAATAATAATGTTATCGGCCGCTCTACGACCTTTTAAGAAGCTGGTTTGGTTAGGGTGGATGATGGAGTCAATGATCGGTCTCAGTCTGTTAACGAGAATACGTGAGATAATTTTGTAAGTAGTTTTACATAGGCTAATGGGCCGAAAATGATAGACTATTTCCATATGTTGTTGCTTAGGAATGAGGCAGATGTAGGTTTTATTAATGTCCAAGGTGAGAGATTGTTGGGATAAACATGTTTTAACAAACAAGGTGATATCATTCCCAAAAATTCCCAGAACTTTTGGAATACACCTGGCTGGAATCCGTCCGGCCCAGAAGCTTTATTGGGGGCCATGTCAAAAAGAGCATTTGTGATTTTGACATCAGAAGGAATCTCCTTCAAGTGTTGAGAGTCTAATTGAGCTACATAATCATCCAGACAATGCCAAGAGTGATCAGAAGTGTTACGTTGCACCTGGATGTTAAATATATATTGAAGGTGGGCTTTGAAGAGGTTCCGGATTTTAATGATAAATATTGTTAATCCTACGACGGTTTAGGGTCGACAAATGAAAAAAGTGTGTGTTTCGGTCACCTTCACAGGCCCAATGAATTTTAGCCCGCAATTTTCAGTAGTCATGTTCCTGGGCCAAGATGGAATGAAAGTGCTCTTGGAGCTCTATGTCAAGGTGAGACAGGAAGGAGGACGATCTGATGGCCAAAATTTTTTGAATGCCCACTAATCTAGCAAGATTTTTTTTTTTTTGTTTTAATATATTCTCGAACGTGCAGGTTTTCCATTCCATGAGCCGGTCCTAGAGCAACCCTAATTTCTCCAGAAGTGGAAGCCTAGCTAAAGAAGGGCTAGTTCAATTTCTAGTTAGGGTCGGTTTCAACAATGAGTGAGAAAACCTAGCCGATTCGAGCCTAAACGGTTTTTATTTTGTCGCCTCGTGTGTTCAGTAGTCCGAAGCAAGATTGGGTGATGGTCAGAGTGAGTTCTCTGCAGATGAATTACCTGAGTGTTTGGGAACCTATGCAACCAACTTTCCAAAGCTAAGGCCACGTCTAGACATTCTAAGATGTGGTATGGTCTTAGGTGGCGGCTGTTAGTCCATGTGTAAGGTTGCCCTTCAAATCCTAAGTCTATTAATTTTAAGTGTTTGATAAGGAGAGAAAGTCCCCTAGCCTGATTCAGAACAAGGGGTCTGCCCCTGCGTTTTTTCGATTGCCCAATAATTTCATTAAAGTCACCCAAGAGTAGCCAAGGGATATTAACAGAATGCTTCATGCTCATAATATCAGACCATAAACTGGCACGTAAATGATTAATAGGCAAAGCGTAAGTGGCAGAAAGAAACCAATGTGGAGTATGGCGCACCTGGACCACAGCATGAAGAGCTTGTGGTGACTCATGCACAACGTCGATGTGAACCTTATGTGGGTGCCACATCATCCAAATCCCGCCCCGGTAGCCATTGTCATCCACATGCTGGTTACGGGCGAAGGCAAAAGTGTTGGCGATGCAATCTGCACGAGCTTTGTTGGTTTTTTTTCCAGCAGGAGTAGCATCTCAGGTTTATGCCTCTGAATAATATCTCGAACATGCATATTGAAGGGCACGTTTTACGAGATTTGGGTATTTGTGGGTTTCTAAATTACGAGGCTAGGTTGTGGTTCCTGGTTTATGGTTGTCCATCCCGGCCATTTAAAGGTCTCCCCGGTTTTCACCCTGATTTTCTTGGCTTGCAGGAAGTAGCTTGTTGGCACAGTTTCTGGCTCGGTGCAAAACATGGTGGTAACGACTAGGGGCAGTGTGAGGTGAGAGAAAAGGATGTTTGTCAGCGACTCTTAATTTGCGGTGATCTGCGATTCAAGATTGTCGAGAACCAGATATCGGTTGTTGCTTTCAGGCATTGAAGTAAAGTCCAGGTATTCTGCATTGAGGTTAATCGGTTGCGTTTGGGGTGGTTTGGTTTGTAGCGGCAGCGATAGGTACGCAGTATGGCTGGTCTCTGAAAAGTGTTGTCGAGCGAGAAACGGGGGTGGACTGATGCGGATAAATTGGGTTTGAGGGCCTACCGTGATTGGGGGGGTGTAGCCTGAGGTTGAGAGAGAGGTGACTGAGGGTACGACGGAGTTGCGGGCGGCGAGGCATCACGGCTGGTGAGGGTGCTTGGGGGGCTTCCATTGGAGGTAGAGTTTAGGTTTGTGGTAATACAACGGGTGACAGGGGGTGGAGTGGGACAGTTAGGAAGGCTACCGTTATGTTAAGTTCAGGAAAGTGGTGGTGCTGGATCACCAGGGTTAGTGGGTGGGTCAAGATGCGGTGGATGGCACGTGGTTGGTAGGATGGTCCGTACAGATTGTGAGGGCGGATGTCTCGTCTTGGCTGTTGGGTGACGGAGGGCAGTTGCGAAAGAACTGGTGTGGTAGCATTTTTCTGATTGGGGTTCAGATTAAGTATTGTTGGTGAAGCAGAAGGTTGTTCTGGGTCATAAATGCTTAACGGTTTATCCTTAAATAGTGACCTTGTAGCAGGTTTCATGGCTGTGAAAGAGCATGTTGTGGTTGATCTTAGTGGTTCAGTCTGATGGAGTGTTATTTAATTTTTTAAGTGCCTTTACACACACGGTATATGAACATATTAACGGTCTATAGTCTCACTACTACTGCTTGGATATCGTTCAAACATTAGGCATTATGAGTAATGTTACACTCTGCGCTCGCGGGAACATCCCAGTCATGACTACTTATAATTTGGGGGTTAATGGTATCGGTCATATATGACCCTTGAATATATTGTAATACATCCCCTACCTCCCTTAACTTCTCTTTTTAGTACATGACCCCTTGATTTATCGCTCCCAAGTGGTCAAATTCACTTATCCAGAAACGTAGAATATCTACTCTGGACGAAGACATGGTAGCCCAAGTAGGTGCTTAGGTATATGAACACTTTGGGCAAAAAGCAAGTGAAAGACACTCTTTGATATAAGTTCCTTTTATATCCCAATTTTTAGACCCAAACATCTTGCACTCCACTTGGTGATCAGGTGAAAGAAAGAAGTTCCTTTTTTTAGATGTTTCCTCCTCAAAAAGAGCCATCGAGAAAAGTTTGAGATAGTCACATATTTTCCTTTTCTTTTCTTTGAGTAGACAAGTTGACATGTTTCCCTGGTAAAGGGCATTTGATGCTTTCCTTGATAGATGAAGTTCAGGGCGGTATACATTCTAAATCAAGTTTAATTAAGGTCATATTTGGTTCACGGGGAATTCTAAATCGATTCTACGTTTCACACTTCTTGACGCACAGACTTATTTATTGAGGTATTAATTAGTATTTTCAAGTTTCAACAACTTTTTTAAGCTCGAAAGATAGAAGTGTATCATAGCAATTTACAATATCTTTGTACACCTTATAATCAATCCTGGTTTTAATATAGTATACTCCTGGAAATGTTCCTTTCAATTTGAGTTTACTTTCCATTTTTTAACAAGTTCCACCCACACCAATTTTTTTTTTATAAAAAAAGTGCTCTACCTAAACCTTGGCCAAAAGTCATAAAATTCTGTCCAGGTCAACGTGGCTCTCCAACATCTTCATCTGTCTTCTCAATGCCAATATGGTAATCAGTGATGCGACTAAAGGACCGAAATCTCAAAATTCTTTAATTTTGCTAGCAAATTTTGATTGAAAAGCCCAAATCTTCGCGCCCTACCTGTTGTAATTTTTTTTCCCTGTCATTTTGAAAGGAAAGAGACAAAAAGCAAACTAAAGAAAATGTTGAAGTCATCTTCAATTTGGCCTGGAACAAATGGGCCATAAGTAATTAAGATGTCAAATGTAAGGTGCAGTTTATGTTGAAAGCATGAATGGAAAGTGGGAATGCAAATGCCATATTGTCAACTCGGTAGACTTTCTACCAAAAAGGAAAAAAAAAACTAGGTAGACCTTAGTGAATAAACTCGGTAGCTTTCCGAAATCTCCTCTATGCATGATAGCTACGAACTCATTTAAGTTCCAGGTTGTAACTAGTGACAACCTGTAGA